>VWYK01075461.1:46359-76371 GCA_013399775.1 Semnornis frantzii
TCTTTAACAGCATATCACTTACAGTATTGGTCTGTAAAAGCAGCACAAATTATCATGGTGTCATGCTAGATGGAAAGCCTACAATTTTATAACAAGCCTGAGAAGATATTTTTTCTTTTTATGAGTGACATAAACTAATTGAGAATATCTGATGAGGAGTTGTTCTCCATTCAGACTCAATGTACACTAATATCAAAATAGTGCAGTTGTTGAACCTTCTGAGTGATGACCGTAGGCTTTGGGAGTTTTCCTGGGGAAAAAGTTCAGTCTTATTAACATTTAAATGTTTCATGAAAACAGTTTGACAAAACCAGACCAGAGCTGAAGAGAGGGAAAAAAAAAAAGGGGGGGGGGCAGATTTAAAAATCTCCTTTGAGGCAGTTTTCATGGTAAAAGCAAACCAGAGTTTTCTATCTGATATAAAAGCTTAAACTGTTATTTCCATTTTCTATTGAAATTTCAATTTCCTATTTCTTTCTGAAAAAGCAGGGGATAAAATAATTGTTTTAATGGCATTTCACAGAAATGGTAAGATCTTGCATTAGCAGTAGGCTTAAGAATTCATCCATAGCAGCAAAGAGAAGTGCCCATTCTTCATGCTGCTCATGTTTGAACAACAGCAACAAATGCGATAAAAAGTTGTTTCAAACAAGTAGGAGATGTAGAGGAAGCTCTTGAACTACCTCAGCAACAAACAGTTCTTTCGAGAGGCAGCAAGAAGGCCTCTTGGCAGTATTTAATGCTCTTTAATCAGCTTCCCTCAACTGGCAGTTGAGAAAAATGTAGCTGAAACAAGGCAGGCAAGTTTTGTTTCTAACAGCTGCTCAGAAAGCCTCGAGTATATGGGAGGAAAGGATCTGTGTCTCCCTGCTAGGAGCAACTGGTGCTTAATGAGTTGTTCAGAGCAGACCCTTCTCATAAAATTACAAGGCTTTGTCCTGTCCTCTCTGAGACTACGGGGATTCAGGGTAACTACATGGAAATCAGTGGGGTTTTGCACCAGTTCAAGCAGCAGAGACCAGCTCTCCTGTTTGTATCTGGTTTCTGAGTCAGCAGCTGTTTCTGGCAAGTGCTGTGCAGACACAAGCCAGAGGATGTTTGGACATGGCCAAGATCAAAGCACAGGTCTCCATTTCAGGCATTTGTGGGTAATGAAATGCAGAGCAAGGCTGTGTCCCCCTGAGCAGTGGCTCCTGCCATGGGGCCCTGCTCCGGGCTACAACCAGCTTGTTCTGCTGTAATTAAGCTAATTTACAGGCTGAGATGATCTCACAACCCACGGCTAATTTACAGGCTCAAAGGGGCATTCACACCGAATCCCGAGGCTCATCTGCTGTTTCACTGGAGATTTATTTATCACGTGTGTGTAATTCACAGAATTTCCCGTTTTTTTTCTCTCCTGTCTAAAGCCCTCATGCACAGGGACACAAGAAGCTGATAAACTACCAAGTTTGCTTACCCTGCCGATGACAAAGTTGAGGAACATGCAAGCCGCATGCCTGGCAAAAGCATGGCAATAACCAGTAACAAGAAAGGAGTGCTCCGTCTGTTCTGCTTTTTGCATGGCTGCCCATGTGGCCAGGTATTTGCCATCAAATAACACTGTTAATTCTTTGACAAGTTGATATCTGGCCTAGCAGTCTAGCATTTCCTTTCCGCATCTGTGGCTTCTATGAAGAATGCAGCTTTGTTGATTTTCACTAATTATCTAATAGCTTTTCAATCCCTTGTTTCAGTACATGGAAATGGTGTTAATTAATTGCAGATCTTCAGCATACCATTCTGAACTGATTCCCCTAGTAAATGTATTTAACACTCGCCTTGGTTTCCTGTACATGATTCATTCAGTTGGTAAGTGATCCATCTTTGCTTGCTGTCAAAGTCTTTGAGCTGGAAGAGGACTTTAATCATGTTACTTGGTTTTTCTGAACAGGGAGAAGAAATGGAGTCAAATAAGCATGCAATAGTAGTGCAGTCAAAGAAGAACCATGACCTGGCTTTCTTTCACCAATAAAAAATTGTGTAAGATTCAATTTCCCTTTCATTTTCATAGAGAACATACTGGAAACATCTATTCAGCCAAAGACATGAAATTAAAACAAAGAAACAAAGACATCTTGAACGGAGGAAAGAAGGCACTTTCCCAGCTTATGCATTAATTAAGACCAGTCAAAGAAAATTGCTTCAAAAGGAAGGAGGAAGCTGGCGGTAAGCATGGCTGCAACTGCTTTTAATAGAGTATAGCCATGGCATGCATGGTAGACAAAGTCATAGCAGGCATTAATGCAACAATGTCAATTCAAAGGCTACAGCAAAAAAGTTGGAGACAAAACTGAAGTTACTGAATAGTAAAATTGTTTCACTAGTAGATTTGTCAGCAACATCATGGGACAAAGGATGTCGTTTAGCAGAACATGATCCTCTTGAGAACTATAAATGCTGCTGGTTTAAAGATAAAATCAAAAGCCTTGAGAGCAAAGCAGAATTAGACACCGAAATGTGCATAGTTGACTTTCCTGAAGGCAAAGAGGTTTGTATCCCTGTCATATGATTCAGAAAGAAGATGTTAAGTGCGTGAGGTCACTCTTGCACCCTTAGCACCCGCTCTTGCCCCGGATGCCTGTGCAGAGTTGCACAAACATACAGCAGCATTGGTAGGTTTTCTGCACATCATCTCAGTGGGTAGAGATCTAGGAACCTGGCACAAAAAAAGTCATGTGCAATCTCCATACCATTATAAATATTTTATACAATTAAAAAAGAGGGATTTGTCCAGCAGCAGAAGGCAGAACTGTTATTATGTTCTTTACATTCGTGTTTGTTCTTGGTGCAGTTCAGACTGTGTGTTTGATCAGCTGTCTGGGAAACCAGCTGGTATTTTTCTATTTCTTTTGACAGTCAGTTCAAGCTCTTGTTTGAAACACTTCCTAGTCCCTTCATCAGAGATCAGCAGCACGCATGCATTTCTTCAAGATAATGATGACTATGAGGAAGTCTCTTAAAATCAACATAAGTGTCTGTTCTTGCTTTCTTCTGAACTGGCACATGACACAGTGAACATGACACAGAATAAATTAGTGATGACACACAGTTTATTGCTATCAAAAACAGCATTCAGAGAGATGTGGCTGACACACTGGAGGGAAATGATCATTGCCTTCAGGGAAGCTTTGGTGTCAAAAATGTATGAATGTGTATCCATTGATAAAAGTGTGGCTTAGGCCGCAGTGCTCACACAATATCATATTCCCATGTGATCTAGGTAGTGAAGGCCAGAAAGTTTTCCCTAAATGGCATCTGTATCTGAAGAGGATCTTCCACTTTGATCTGGAGACATGAAGGCCTGGAAAATGTACCACATTCACCACATCCTTCATGGCTTCTACTCATGTTTGGTTATTGTCAATGTGAAAAAAACTACATCTTGTTGCCAATTTAATGCTATCTAGCTTCAGTTTCCCAGTACTAATTTCTGTGACTTTCTGACATACACATCCTTCTCATAGCTGCTGTATTCTTCCTGAGAAAGTGCTTTGGTGCCACAAGTGCATTACCTCTTAAACATACTTCTGATACAGAAAAGATATTAAATACCTATAGTTCTCACCAAAAACCCATTTCCACCAGACTTTGTGCTGGTTTTGGAGGCTCTTATTTTGTGCATCCACTTGACGTTCTTTTGCTGTGTTGCCACATGGAGAGGTAATAATCAGCCCCTTGAACCTCTTCACTTACTCTTAACATATACACTGTGGGATCATTTTAGTTCTCTCTTCTGCACCAGCTCCAGAGTTGTCCACCTAACTTTTTCTTGTTTCCTATCCAGTTTACTAATTTCAATTTTAAAATTACTTATTGGATTACTAGAGTAAATGACATCTACAAACTAGCAGGGCTTGTTGGTTGTCAGCTGGTGACTGCCCTTTACTTGGTTCCTTCCTCTGTAAAGGAGGAGGAATGATGTTTCTACAGCACTTAGTCTATCTTGTCAGCTCAGACTAATCTCATCACAAGAAGAAGTTGTTTAATCTTTTTAGTGGTTGACAGAGGATCCGGAGTGCATGCAGATAGATCTTTCTGAGGATACCAAAGAGAATTGTAGTTGTTGCATAGACTGGTAGCCTCGGTCAATATGATATCAGTAGACAAAACATGCACTGTTGTTGCATTCAGATGGTCTGTCACATTGTATCTATACAGCAGCTGTGGTCAGTGAGTTGAAATTTATGTCTGTACAGTTTAAAGCAGTTTTCTATAGGGAAGGATTATTATAAGTGCATTTGGTTTCTTATATTCCTGGCATGCCTCTTGAGAATAAAAGTAGCTTACATGGTGCTCTGTAGGTACATGCCTATTTGTCCTGCCCACAGTATATGTGCAGCTGATTGCTCAGACCTGATTTGTTTCACATTTGAGGCAAAGTAGTGGTTGAGTCTGATTTGTTTCACATTCAAGACAAAGAAGTTGTTAAGTCTGGCTGCAAAAGATTACAGCAGAGTAGTCAGAGCCCATCCTTCAGAGGGATAGCCAGGAGAGTTGGCGCGAATGGGTAGTCAGACCTGAGACTTGTGGGGCACCTGTGCCCCACATGTAATTTGTTTGTAGAAGATCTATTGCATTGTCTTCTCTTTCTTTAATCCCAGGTATCCTTATACCTGAAGGAGATCATACTTCTTGGTCACTGCTGTTGAAACAAGCCCCACAAATTCAGACATTGTAGACTCCTATGGTCTCCTGGACCTGTGAAAAGGAATGCCTAGTTCCTAAGTGTCCTTTGAATGAACCTGTACACCCAGGGAGCTTGCTGGCCTTTGCATAAGACAAAACACTTGACCTTGGTTCCTTCAAAGGACAAGTCACAGCAAATGGCTGAGTCTCCTGCGCAGTTGACAGGTTCTGGAATGTGAGCGTGAGCACAAAGGTTTGGTTTATTGAAAGCTCTGTCCTATGAACAGCCAGATTGAAGTCTGGAGTTATCACAAAGAAGCTTCTGGATCCGGCGCTACAGAAGAAATCTCTGTTAATGAGTAAGATCTGAGGATTTCCATACTCCCATTTTGTCTAAATCCCAGGCTTGTGTCTCTGAGTTGTACCCCAAGAATCCAGCCAGAGTCAGAGCAACCTGCAGGATTTGTTGTGCTTGCTGTTCCTCTGCTCAGCCTACCCAAAAAAACGCAACCTCTTGGGATGAACCCAACAATTTTTGTTTCCTTTTATAACCCAGAGAACGATGATTTTATCATAAGGCATGTGGCAGTGCAAGCAGTGATGGCAATGGTTTCCCATTTTATAATTACCATGGCAACTATATTATAACTTAGACCAGCAACTTTTAATTTCTGGGGTTGTCCCTCTTAAAACATAATTTAGCGTTCAAAGCCATCCCACCGCCTTGTTCTTGCACCACCCTGACAGTTGCTCTATACAAAGTTCTGTTGCAGCGATGCTATTGGAGATTCTCAGGTGTAGGGTTAGTATTTCCACTGTATTCTTCCCAAATAATGAAGCATTTCAGAAGGGAGGGATGCATTTGGTGAGTCTTTTTTCAGAGGGGAGTTTCTTGTAATTTTCCAAGCTTCTGTAGGAGTTGGAGTGTCTGTTATAGCCAGGCCTAAGTCCTGTAGTTCTTCCTTACAACCTAGGTTCCTTTCATATAACTCTTTCCTTATTTTAGGGTACTGGGCTTAAATCCAATGTATAAGTATCTCCAGAGATAAGATTACTTTTTTCTCAGCTATCAAAAACTGCTGCCTGCAGCTTACTGTGATCTTTAGATACTCTTGCAAAATGTGCAATATAGCACATGCAAAACAGGGAGCTAAAAATTTGTTTACCCAGGATAGATGAGAGGCAGTACTATTTTTAAATCTAACTTGCAAATATGGGTAGCAAAATGCCTCAAGAGGAGGAAATCCAGGCTGGAGATTGTAGGCAGCCACAGCAAGGCAGATCAAGCTTTTTGCTTGAGCCATATTGCAGCTAGGCAGAGCTGTGGTGTGGCCTTTGGGCAGGCAGGATAGGAACAGGTGGCTCTGTGTCCAGGTCCACCAACTTAGCTGCAGTACCTGGATTTCAAAAGCTCCCTTCAGGAGGGGTTTGCTTTCCATTGTGGCTTGCTGTGGCTGAAGCCCTCATGGTCAAAAAGTCACAGCTAATTTCCCCTGCTGTTTTCAGCCCTTCTGTTTCGTTTGTAGTCCCACTGTTGATCCAAGGCCCATTCTGAAACCTCTCAAAGTCAGAGAAACGGGGAAAGGTCTTCAGCACCATGTAACCTCTCAAAAAAATCTCCACTAATTAGCCACAGGTGACAGACAGCACTGGGAAAGGCAGCTTCCATAGAAAAAGGGGTTGGCGTGGATGGTATGTCCTGTGGGAAAGGCTCAAATCCTGGAAGGAAATTATGTCAAGGGTGTCAGCTGACACTTCATCAGGTTTCTATCTGAAGATGAATCATTTGCTGTTACAAGCAAGTTCTAAGATGTTTAAATGAAATGGAGGAAGGACAGCAATATTAGCCACATTTTCAGCCTGTAAAAGGCATTTTTTAACATGTTCTTGATATTTTCCACTTTACTTCTCAACTAGAAAACAGAATATTCTTGCTTACATGCTCCTAGGGGGCTGCATTCACTTCCCTGTTCTGCTGGGCAAGTCTAGCCACACTATTTCAGATCACGATTTGCATTCATATCTTTCGTCTGCTTGTCTCCTCATACCATCATTCCCCAAACTTCACTAGCACATGGGCTACAATAGGCAACAAGTTTTCCAGGTAACATCGCTCTTTGCTCTCCCTGTGATCCTCAGTTTAACTTCTGAATTTTCTGTGCCTATGAGTAGCATTATCACAGGTTCCCACAACCTGTGGGCTAGCGTGGCCAGTGGGCTGACATTTGAGTGCATGAGCTGTTGATATTGTAGCGCACGATTAATGCCTTGGGGCCAGGTATTTGGTGAAGCACTAATGTAAGGACAGTTGTATTAATGATGCTTATTGATCTGGGAATTTTTCCTGCTAGAGAGAGAAAAACAAGCTTTTAACACCTTAAACTGCCTAAATCCTGATGCAAAATGGGCTTTAAGTCATACATCTCTTAGCATTTCTAACCAGCTTATTTAATCAGCTTCTCTCATGATGTGCTGACCTTTCTCAGTTTGATGCCTAGACAAGTTCATTCCCCTCGCTATACAGTCCAGATGCCAAAGATGCCAGGTTCTACCACTCTCAGTAACGAAATTCCATTAACTAACTGCTACCATAACTCTATGTCCAAAATGTAAGATATTTCCTTTCCTAATACTGTAAGTAGGTAAATGTGCTACTGATCTGAGGCAGTTGTGAGATGTAATTATAACAAGAACCAGAAGGGGGATAAAAAAATTCCATGTCAGTTGTGTCTCTTGAAATAATACTTGTTCCCTCTTAGTGAGCTCATCTCTATACTGACCACTCAATCTCCTGAGTTGCCATAGACAGGTATGGGGCACAGCATGCCTGTTCTGCAGTGTGTGCTTTTCTACAGTACCTGCCTGGAAGATGCTTCTCACTGAAAATTTTTAATTGAAAATATGTTTGGGGTGATTTCTCTGACCAGTCCTCCCTGGTGGGAGATGGACCTCTGAGTTCAGGAGCACTCCTGCAGGGGATGTGGGATACCCTTGTGAGGAATTCATCTACCCAAATGCATAGCTGTTTTCATTTTTCTCAAAGTGGTATTGCTTTTGTGTTGTCAGATAAAAGATACTTATGGCTAAGTTTCAACAATAAATGTTTCTGGTTTTCAGTCTAGTTTTTAATGGCCCTGTAATGCCAGGAACTAAAGTAGAATATAAGGCAGTGGTTGGAGCTCATTCCTTTTTCTCAATCCTCTCATTCTCATGCTCATGCAACCCCTCTGAGTGGCAAGTATATAAAAAAAAAAGGAGTTTTATNCTAGTTTTTAATGGCCCTGTAATGCCAGGAACTAAAGTAGAATATAAGGCAGTGGTTGGAGCTCATTCCTTTTTCTCAATCCTCTCATTCTCATGCTCAAGCAACCCCTCTGAGTGGCAAGTATATCAATAATGAGAGTTTTTAACAAGCTCCAAGAAGAGAAACCATTATTTTATTTCAGTTCTCAGCAGCTGATTTTCAGATGCATTTATCACACTGCTGACCAAACCACCACTGCCAAAGCAGGAGTTACAGGAGGGCAGTGTGAGTGAATGTGGTTAGAGATGGTACTAATCTAAGCCATTACTAATCTAGTAATACTCACCTGAGCAGAGTCTTTATTCCAAGACCTAATTTTATACAAAACAGATGGCATTTTGAACTTTACTATCATAGCTCCAAACACACCAATGTGGGGCCTATGCAGGAGGGACAAATGCTGTCCTAAGTACTGTGCTGGTCATCCTTGCAGTGCAATTGCACCCACTTTGCACAGTATATAAACTCTAATTCAATCTTTTTTGTAGTACTATGGTTATGTGCTTGTGCAGTTTACACAGCAAGAGATGATTTGTCTGGTATTAGTGAGGACTGGCTCAAGAGGGTTAGTGCTATGTGAAGCCACAAGCCGACACTACTTACTGCATATGCCTTAAGGCCTGGCCATGTGTTATGTTCCTTACATGGCTCTGTGTGGATGCACATTGCAAGAGTCTGTAAATAACTCTGCAAGATCAGACCTTGAAAGCAGAGCATCTCCTGCAGCCACAGTCCCACCATGCCCCAAATAACAACCTTAAATCAGATGGAAGTTTTAGAGCCCTGAGTGGAGGACTGCTGTGTGGGACCTACTGGAGTCCATCTGTGTGATTGGAAATGCAGCTGTAATAGCTGTTACTAACTTGTATACCAAGACAGATTCCAGACAAAAGTAGATGGGGCTAGAGAAATCCAGTGGGCCATATTTTCCTTAACTTAGGAAAAGAATTCTGTGATCAGGTCAATTTCTTGAGTCTCAAGCATAGCAGTAGCCCCATCATGAGGCTCAGGCAGAGGCACTGACAGACTAAGCCATGGGACATCCTAAAAAGTAATTTGGTTTTAAACCACTTTGTGAGACTCACTGTCCTCACTTTGCTGAGGGATGCTACCCATTGTCTTTGAGAAGCTGTGGTGCCCTTTGCCCTTTTTTTGTGGGGCAATCTCCAATATGCTTCTTCCTTCCTGCTCAATTCACCAGGAGCTACAGTCTCGCTCAATAGCAATTGCATTGGTCCCTAGAGCTAGCAAATATGCTGGGAAGCTGAAATTCCCCATTCCTTAGATGTCTGTGTACCTTCCCTTCTCATGGAACTCGAGAGCAGAAAGTAGGTTCATTTCTCTGTTAAAATTTAATGTTGCATAACATGACCCTGTGTCTATCCTATGTATGTCCTACTACCTTTGATAAAATTACTTCTGAGCAAGAGGGACAAAAGGAGACCTTTGCATCTCTCTGCTGAAGCAAAACCCTTCAAATAAACGATCCTGGAAGGCTGAAGGTTCCAAAGGGGAGGGCAGACAAAGTTGCCTTACAACATCTGTCCCTCACATGGGAATACAACACAGACATTGAGGGCCAGGCTGTCCAAGCTGTTGATTGCAGCTATGCAATCCCAGGCAAATTTGCAATTCCAACAGCAGATGGCACAGTCCTAAAACTAAAATCAACCTCAAGGCAGCCATGGGAAACTGCCTGATCCTGTGGACTGAGCCCGTTGATTTGTCAGCATATCTGGCTTTAAAATAGTGTCTTTGCTCTTTAAGAGAAATCATTTTTAAAAGAAACTGCATATATGAGCCAAACTGGTAACAATGCAGTTTAGTTTAAGACTCAAGAACAGCTGACAGCTTAAATGTAATTAAAGGGTTTTGGCATCCATGCTTCATAAAGCACTCTTTTAATTATCATTGTATGATCCAGAGACAATTTATAGTGGTCATAGATACAAATAAATTGTATTTCCTGGAAAGGAAGTGAAACTCCAGAATTATTTAATTGACTAATAATGTGCAGCAGACTTGGCACATTGGTTCCATTAGCATCAACATGATTGTTGGGCAAATACATTTATTTTGGTACTTTTTCTACAACCTTTCATTAAAAGAAACAAAACAGAGATCTTTCCTCAACAGGCAGCATGGTAAGCCTGGATGTATAATCCAGACAACCATTTCAAGATGTTTAAAGAATTAAGGAACTAATCCATCCTTTTGATGCACTAAGGAGTTGCTAGAGGAATTGTCTAGTGGTTAGATCAGGAAACTGTGAGTCAAGGCATCGGTTCCCCCCTTTGTCAATGAATCATTTCCTCTATTTCAAGTCCCACAAAACACCCAGACAGAATCTGTCCCCAAGTAAAATAAACTCTTTACCAGATTCTATCCCCTTGTAGCTCCCACAGTACTGCTTGTGTCCTCTAACACATTAGGATTGAAAAACTTTAAATGTGAAAAGAGAGAGAGGTCTTGTCATCCTGTATGCAAATTTTCCCTCTGCAGGTTTCATAGAGTCCACATCTCTGTTATCAGCTGCCCTATGATACCACATAGAAGCTGCAATCTCCGTACAGTCCTCATTTTCATAGATGTCACAGAGGAGCAGAGAAAAGTGCTTCTACTGTGCTGAGAAGCATGTAATTTATATTTGTAACATTCAAGGACAGGGCTATCCATCTTGGTTAAGAATCTTGTGACTTTCCTGCAGTTAGAGGTTGCTGTATTCATTGAACGATTCGACCCACAAATTTTGAATGTTTTCCTTGGGATAGGATGAATTGTTCACTGGAGCTGTCTGTCTCCACTGTTCACGGATGAAAATGTCAAGCAATTTTGCTCCTATCTTACTGCCTCATTTTAGTGCTTTAATGGGTGTGCTTGACTCCTGCTGTAGGCATCAGACCATGTTAGGCCAGTTTTATGGCAGTGTACTTGCCGCAGTTGCTGCTGCTGTTTTTGCAGTTGCCACACATTCCCTGAGCACCCCTACATGCACTGCACACCAAGGACTGCTACTGCTCTTTGACTCAGTAGTTTTTGCCCAGGAACCAACATCTTCTTCCCAGAGGCAGTTGCAGTGAGTAAACAGAATTATAGAATGGCAAGGGTTAGAAGAGACCTCCAGAGATCCAACCTCCCTGCCAAAGCAGGATCACCTAGGGCAGGTCACACAGGAACACATCCAGACAGTTTCTCTCCACAGAGGAACAGTGCAATGCTTTACTGCCCAACACAGTGATTGGTCATCCTCTCCCACTGCTAATCAAGCAAACAAAACTATGTGCTCTCAGAGATAACACGGATTAAAGGTTTTGCAGTTATTTCCCACAGGGATTCCAGGCATTCCCATATTTGCAGTAATTCCCAGATGTTTACATCCCAACTGCCTGCACCGGGAGAGCGATCTTCACCATTCAGAGAAACATGAGTTCTGAGTCAAAGAACTGCAGAAATGTCTTGAATGTTTGGGATTCCTCCTTCAAAAATATCTGTCTGACACAAGAGGAGATTAATAATACCTATCTGCAGCTTTCTGAAAGTTGGACTGGTGAGCAGGAAACCCTCAGTAAGTAATGGAGGCAGAGGAGCAAATTCAAACAATGAAAACATGAAGGAAACAATGCTTTAAACAAGGGAATCACAATGGTCTATTCTTTTCTTCTGCTGTTTGTCTTAAAAGCGATTAGAACTGTAACTTTCTCACTGAAAAAATAACTTTCAGTCTCTAGTCTGTGAAAATTTTGTTTGCATTTGCCTGATACCTTCCAATTGGAATGGGTATTTCTACTTAACTGTCATCAGAGGTTGTTGTGGTTCAGGTATGTGCAGGTAGGTACCTGCATTGTAGATATTTATATCTAATCTAGCTCTGCCTGCAAACACTTTTATTGAATGGTATTTCTCATTCTGAGGTAAAGCAGGTCTAATGAACAGCATCCCGGAAATACTTATTTCTCCCCATTAATAATGAGGAGAACCTGGGGTCACTAGCTCTGGTGTAGGTATCTTCACTGCAATCTTCCAAAATTTGGTAGGGTAAATTTCATACAGCAAACTTGATACTTTAGGCCTCTGTTCATCAAAGCACTTACTGACAATATAAAATGAAGCCTGAGTTTAAATGCTTTGCCGAAGACTCAATTACTTAAGGAATGAGAAGACAGTTGTGGGGGATCATAGCAGTTAGATTTGTAGGAGACTTATATTGGATTTCCACCATGCAGTCCTACATACCATTCTATTCCCTCACAGAAAAAAATTTCTTCCTTCAGTTTCCTCCTCCAAACATACTCCCAGCACCCTCCAAGTCACACCTGTGGTGTAAGTCAGGACTGGGGCAAGTAAGCAAAAGACACTGCAGAGTGCTGGGCTTTGCAGCTCTTCTCCACTGGCTCTTATCCTTTATTTTAATTCCTACAGCATTTAGCATCAAATTCTCACCACTTGGCTGAAAACTTCACTCGAGAGTGGCAAGACTGCAAAAATATATGGTGGTGGGATGAGTGAGCTTTGTGTAATTTTGGGCTTGATTTGCAAATTACTAGGAGTAGGTGGCCAGACTGAAAGCCTGGCCTCATTGGACGTGTTTGCACTAGCAAACTGCCTGCTTGCAGGGTGCAGATCCAAGCATAGGTGCCAGTACTCATGTTATGGTGTTGGCCTGGCTTGCTGTGCCATCCCACATGGCACCTGTGCACATCCAGCCCAAAACATCCCCTGTGTCCTGTCAGCTCCTCTTGGCTACCAGGAGAATTTGGCTACATAACTTGAAATTATGTTAATTATTTTTATAGTCATCTTGCACCTTGGAGGCAGAGACCTAATCATCACTTTTATGCAGAAATAAGTTACTACAGTCATCTCCTGAGCTTGACCAAGGCTTTTGGGTGCAAATAGCAACTAATCATACTGATTTATTATTGTTATGCTCAAGTTGTAAAGGTGTTAGAGGAGATATTTAAAAAAATCAAATTGACATGCTTGGTTGACATGTGCCATCACTGTGTTACATGAAAACCTGAGAAATGAAGTTATTAAATTGAGATCATGCATCAGCAAGAATTGCTGCACTCCAGGGGTGTACAGAGTGCAGACTAAGTGGAAACTGGTAATTGTAAAAAATGCAGGGACACTAAAGTGACCCTTTCTTTCCTATTATCACCATTTAGTCTCTGTAGTGCCCTGTAGTCAATAAAGTCAAACGAGATGGAATCCCAAGTACTGAGCAGCACTGGTACTGACACTCACAGACATCTCAATTCCACTCCTAGTTCCACACAACTGGTTGACTACCAAATAAGTACATTAAACCAAACGGAAACAACACAAACATAATTCAGAATTCACTGAAGTCCAGTGACTGTCATTGCTGTAGGCAAGGTCCCTATGTGAAGGGGTGAGGGAGGCTGAGGTCAGCACTCCTTGAAAGAATTGTCAATTTTCTGGGGTAAAGTACTTTATGTTTCTTTCCATAGCGCCCCTGATCTGACTTCCATTTCCTTGTGTCGAGTGCTTATGGCGTGTTTACAAATGGAAGTATGAGTCATTATCAAATACACTTTCACTTGTTTTCCTTATGGTGCTTTCTATAAAATGAATGGTTGCAGATGTCCATGTAAAGAAATTAAAATAATTGTGCCTTTCACTCCATTAACACTGAACAGCTTTGGAAGATAATGAGGCATACCGAAGTTTCTGGTTTGTCTCTTGATGATACATTTAGAAATTTTAAATATTAAAAAAACCCAAAACCCCAAAAGAAACAGCTTTTTCTTTCAATTAATCCATGCATCAAGCTTTTATTATTAGATTTTTATACGTTTAGCAATAAATGTGGTATTTTTATCTTTTCCCCTCCATTTATTTGCAAGAAATTATGTCAGTATTCCCAGTTAACTGCAGGTTGGAAAATAGATGTCTCTGTAATATATCTTTAGTAAATGCTCTTTGGTAATATAAATAAATACTTTTGGAGTTTTTTCAAAGTGTGAGAGCAAAGATGCTGCAACAAGATTGATGAGAAATGTTTGTTTAATCTCTTTGACAAGTTCTTCAGAAGAAATTAATTAATAAGATTTTGTTTGTTCCTTTTTCTCCATTATATTACGTATGAATTAAAATATTACTATGAAATAACCTGTACAGATAGGTTTGATTTTTTGTTACTCTAAAAGCAGTAACAAGGACAAATCTACCTGCAGTTCTTATTTCTGATTTTCAGGCAGTTAAAATCTAATGAGTAAGTAAAAAGTACTGGCAGTGGGGAAAAAAAATCTATAAATTCAATAAAACTAATTAAACTCTCCTTGCGTAATTCACAAAGTTTCACAATTCTCTAACATTTCTCTTTTACATAATACAACAACTGAGTCACAGATTTCAACATGTTTTATTATAAGCTCATTTGGTGCAGAGTCCCTGTTTGTTTTCTGGCCTTGGTCATAAGATGGTCTACGACCAATTACATCTCTCAGTCTGTGAATTAGATATTCATAACACACCCCTCATGACTGCGTGCAGCAGAATTGCATAACATCTTTACATATCTTATTTAAATGAACGAGTCACTGAATTAAAAAATGATGTAAAGCTTACTTCTGCCCTTTCATAAGTTATGCTTCACTACGCATTTTTGAGAAGTAGCAGCTGGAAAGATGAGCCTCCACTTTCCCCATGACACCCAGGAAGGTAATGACTGAGCACTCAGGGTCACACTCTGACTCAGTGGTTATTATACAAGCAAGGTACCAGTTAAGGAGCCAGAATTTAGGCAGGTATAGTGAAGACACTACTCCCTTGGTATTATTTATTTTGGTTTCATAGTATGTATTTTGGGGACGGTAAGGTTTCTTCCCACAGAAGGGATTTGTTATAAAACCTGAAAATAGAATGGCGTACACAGCAACACCTTGGCCCTATAAATATAGGGAAAGCCTAATTTTGGGTATGAATTAATGACGTGGGCATTGGCTGTGAAATAGGAGTTCCCATGTGCACCAGAGTATCATCGAAAACCAGTATGCCTGATGCTGAGATTGTGTAAAATGTTTTATCTCAGTGATACTGTAGAGGCAGGAGTGAGCTTTTAATAAAGTAACCTTGCTTCTTCATGCTGGTCTAAATCCCAAGGTCCAGTAAATTGCCTATGGAGTGCTGTACCACATTGCTGTGTTACATAAAATCTCATTGCCGTCATTTCTCAGTGCCTTTCCAAGGGAAGTGAAAACAATGCTCGCTGACCTGCCTTTGGGTGTGGACTGTGCCAAAAGCAGTTAGGTCTGTTGACAATAAGCCCTCAAAAACCTGTCCCACTTGAAAATGTGTCCCTCTCTTTTCACAAAAGCAATCAGGCAGAATAGATAAGGGCAACTATTTCAGCTTGCCATCATGAGTAGGCAGGAGTGGCAAAAGAGTCATAATCCATCAGATATTACTCACAATAGTGTACCTGATACTCAGCTCAAGAAATTAAACATGTGTGTAGCTACTGGTACATGCCCCAATACTTAGTTCACCAAAAGTCATTTGTTAGTGGGGTTTTTCTCTTGAACAACACAAACCTCAAACCTGGAAGATAATTTTTATCTTGATTTTCTCTGAAATTAGTCCACAAGAGACTGTGCCACTGCCTTAGATAATTCCTGTGCCACCTTTTTCTCTGTCAGCAGCCTGGTGAGATGCCAGGGGACTGGGAAGTGCATGTGGACTTGCTGACAGCATTCCTGATCATAAATTGCTTCTTTGCTTTAGTCAGACACTTAATGGGAAAGTAGGTTGGAATGGAGTTCACACCCCCTGGGAATTAGGTCACAGCCCTGGCAAGAACTCTGACCAGAAAACTGATTTTTTTGTTTCACTAGAGGAGGAAGCCACTATTTTTGGAGACAGAAAAAGGACATGAATTAGGGAGAAGTGTCTCACTTCAGAATAGCCACATGGTCATGGTCCTTATTCCAGGTGTGGTGAAAGAATGTGGAAGCATTTTGGACTCGGTTCTGTAACTGGTACTTGTTTTCTTGAAGAAAAAATAGCAAATGAACAAAAAAAAAGGAAAAAAAAAAATCAAACCAAACCAACCAACCAACTAAAAACCCAAACCCAAAACTTTTAGAAAGAACAAATCTATTTATAGAACTGGATTAAGTTTGACAAAAAACAATGAGCCTCAAAATGGTGGCATTGTTTTTTAAGTCGTTAATTTGGTATTTCTTTCTGGCATTTGCCAAACTAAACTTTTCACTTTTCATTGCAGAAAGGCATCTTGAATTTTAAAATTATTATTATAAATGTACAAAATAAAGCCTTTGAAGAGTTAAGCTCTATCTCTCACCTGATAGTCTTAAAACATTTTGGTTTATATAAAAAATATGTTAGCTGGTAACAAAAGTATTTATCTTCCCCAGAAACCCCAAACTTCTGTTTCTTTGCTTAACACAAGACAAAATTTTGCCTCTAACTGTACGTTCCAACCTCTGACTAAACAGGAACTGTTTTTTGGGGTTTTTTTTGGTTTTTTTTGTTTTTTTTTAATACTCAGAACTAGATGACAGACCAAAGGTTGAATCTCTATCCTCACATCCAGCTATTTTTAAAGAGGATATTTGAGCCCTGGTCTAATCAAAGGTCCCTGACATGGACCTATTAGCTACCTTAGTGGAATACATTTCTCCTGCTTTAAGCGAAGAATCTCCCTTTTTTTGTTTCCCTCCAGAGTGGATACACATATCCTAACAAATAATTTTGGATCATACTAACCAAATCTTCAGATACAGAAGGTTTCTAAGTGAAACTTTTAACCCTGTCTATCTGCCAGGACACTTCTGAAATGTTTGTTTGTTCTTTTCCAACAATGTTTCACCAAGGGAAGAAGCTGTCACAGAGGCCATAAATTAAGAAATTGCTCCTCAAAAAGTAGCCTTGCTGGGGCAGGCAGGGATTCAAGTCACCCTGACCCCATGAGAAGAGGGAAGAGGAGCAGCCTCAGGAATGGCAACATGCCAGCCATCTGTGTGTCCTCACACCAAAGCAATCAGAACTGTCAGGGAACAGGATTTCTTGAAGGCCCCATGGCTAAAAAAGAAATGCTTGATGTAACAGGTATCCCCATGGGAGTGTTTTCCAAAGGCAGCACAACGTTGGAGCTAGGGAGCTCATGCAGTGGTAACACCTTATATTTATTAGAGGTTTTGAGAAGCAGTGGGAGATGCAGAAGATAGCCTGTGTAGAAGTTAAACCATTTAAGGCACACAACTGAAAAGAGGAATTAATTGCCCCACAGCCAGAAAGGAAGATCTCGATTGCTTACATTGCTTGATAACAAAAAAATCAGGAAATAAGAACCTCAGAAGGAAATGTCTAAAAAGCTAATTTAATTTCACTAATTGTTTGCTGTTAACTTCAAGCAATACAGAACCAGTGCACATGAGTGAGCTCATACCAGCCATTTACAGAAGAAAGATCAGCGGAATTTATCCAGAGTGGTTCTTCTGGTGATAGAGAAGCAGATTTAAGTAGGATTTATTTAACGAAGAAGCTCCATTAGAACAGGACCCCAAACTGCCAGACTGATACTGCAAAGTCCCAAAATCTCATCTCCACCTAAAGGAGGCCCTTTCGTTGCATAGCCAGGTTAGGGGTTTGTGATGTTTTTTTCACAGAAGCATTTTCTTTCTTGCAGTGCATTTGGATCCTTGGGTTCTTTGCCCTTCCTGTAAAGTAGGGATGAGTAAAAGATCAGGTGTATGTGGTACAGAGAGGACAGGTGATGAGAAATCAAATACAAGACATCCCTCAATTTGTTCCTGAGCACAAACTGGCTGATGCCTCTCCAGCCATGACAGAGCCAAGTTATGCATATGACAGCAGAGTGATGTCATTAAGTTTGTTTTTTTTTTTTTTAATGTGAACTCAGGCTTTTCTGCAGAGAAGGCCTCTGAGTCCTCACTGTCAGCTGCAGGGAATGTGGCACCATCACTCCAGTCCGATGCCTCTCAGGCTGCCAGGAAATTCCAGGTCTGAGGATAGCCTCTACAGAACTGACTGGGGACTGTACTCCTCCCTCTCATCCCACTTTGTCCACAGCACTGCTCAGGGGGTTTTCTTCTCTGGTGAAGTCACTGGTAGCTTCTTTGCTCTGAGGAACACATGATGTATGTGAGCTAGATGTTTGCAGGACAGGAAAGCCAACATGTTTTGCTGTGAGAGGTTGTGGAAAATGCCATTTCACATTTGCCTTGATTGTGTAGCTCCCCAAACACATCCTCTAGAGCAAGGCAGCCTGGCAGGGGGACAGGGCACTGGGAGACAAGTGTTGGAGTGCCCTGATAACCTTTTGGTTTTTCATGGCTTTCACTTTCCAACACCTCTCACACTCTATTAGCATATCCAGCAGAGACACTTCCACTCTCAGGCTAAGCCAACACCATTGCCTATAGCTGAGCTGAAGCTTCAGCCAAGTCAGACCAGCCTGAACATTGTACCATGTCACTCATGTCTGCCCCTCACTGTGAGTTCCAGCTCTATGCTTCCACGTGGGAACAAACATGCTAAAAACTACAGTGCCCATGCCTCATTTTCCAAAAATGTGAATGGGGTGAAGAGCTCAGTTAGCCCTTCATGTGCTGATCTGTGCGTAGGGGGAGGAAAGATGGCTTGAAGGGAGTGAAGGAATTAATTTAACACAAACTAAGAAGGAGAGTATATCCTGGGACCTTTTAGGATGGCTTGTAGAAGCACACATATGGATTTGTACCTTTTGCCCACTTAAGAGCAGCGTCAGATGTCTCTGCCTGACGTGTCCATCACAAGACTGAGCATATAGTGGACATGTACATGTCCTGACAGAAGTCAGTTCATGTGATTTGGCTCAGTTTGGCAAGTCCGATTATGGTCAGTAAAGTTTCTTACTCAGCTGTTTGCCAAGCCTCTCTCTTGCTATTGCCTCTTCATTTCTTCTATTGGAGGTTCTCACATTGCAGCACCTCCATCCGGGAAGACTCACTGTCACTGTCATAGAGGGGGCAGTAGCGGGGTAGATAGGATCTGGGAATTTATTATGATCTTTCCTTTCTATGTTCCCCCAAAATATTAACAAACACTGGGGACCAGTGCTGCACCCACAGACATAATCCATCCATGACCTCAAAAAATGCACTACCACCTCACACAGACAAAGTTTTGGTGCCTTCAATGGTAGAATGATGTGCAACATAAATTATGGAAACCAACATTGGTAGCTTTTGATATCTGCACCTCTCTATGCCTCGATTAGAACAAATAAGAGTAGTATTCTATTTTTGTCTTTAGAATAATCTTAATTAAGTAATATATGATTTCATCTATCTGACTTTTGAAATTAATGAAATTTATGGTTAATGTAAAGATGAATCCTTTAGAAAGCTGAGGTAGCTTTCAAATCTGTTTTAAGATTCCTGAACTTCGAAGTCCACATGCAAGCCACACCTAGTAAGCATTTTACATATAAGACCATGATGGTCAGTGGAGTGCCTGTCAGTATAAGCCAATGAAGCAGTTGAGGTCACCATTCCCCAGAGCTATGAGCTCAGCTTGGTTGCCCAGACACATGTCCTTGGATGCACAAGAATTTTATGTGATGCTGTGAGAGGTGATATAGCACAGAAAAGACCCAGTTTTTTGGACTGTTGTCCAGGAGCTAGAGAGGGCACCAAGAGGGTCTCAGGTGATAAAAACTAAATTGCTCCTTTGTGTCATGTCTTGAAGTGTAGATATAGGCACTGCAACTTAGTGTCCCAAGTTGATCTCGGGGATTTTTACAGTAACTCACTGCCTCTTGCTAAGTCCTGATGTCTGAAATGCTGCTGAAAGGCTCGTTTGCTCTTCTTCCCTTGTGTACTGGAAAGATAAAGCCTAAGATGGCACTTCTGTGAATAGAATATTAAATCAAGGACTGCTTTCTGTCCCCTAGTCTAGAGTTGTGGCATGCCTCATGTAAGCAACCTTCTCCCTCAAAACTGAGTGGCCACATTCAAAATGCCTGCTGGGAACAGTGCAGCTACTGAACTGTGACTGCAAGAGTGCAAGCTGGCCTGGACTGGAGGTGAATGATGGCTGGCCCAGGGGCCTCTCTATACTTTGCTAGTATATTTGTATCCTCTTTTCAGAGCTCTGCATTTCAGTGTTACATGCACTTTTCATGACAAATTAGTTTTTTTTAAGGCTGGGATGTGATGTGACTGAAATTGTCCAAAACATGAGTGTTCTGCGTAAGGAAGAGAAAATCACAACCACAATGTTGCTTCACTTCAACCAGGAGCTTTTCACTGATACTTTGCAGATGACAGCTTTACCCAGGTAAGGTGAACTTGCAAAGGCAGGTGTGCCAGGTTTTCTGAGAGTTGACTGAGTATTGCCCTTTCATCCCACCTTAGCTTCACATTGTAAAAATGCAGATGCTTAGGAAATTGCCTGCAGGTGTTGAGTGATCTGACTTTCACAAAAGTAATAAACCTTGATCTGAGATAGATGACCTTGTTGTTAGCAGAGACTCTTTAGGCTTTCAGAAGAGAACTGGAAAGTGTCTTTCTGCATTCTCTTGCTGCAGCTGTAGTGCTCTTTCAGAGAGGCTCAGAATTGTTCCATTTTCTTGGGCAAGAGAATCTTGCAATATACACAGAGCACGGGGCTGGTTTAGATGTTCTGTGGACATGTGGGCTAATGCTAAGCTTCCTTATTCAGACACTGTCTATTAAGTTGGCCCTGACCCTGAGGTACTCAATGTGGGTGAAAACATCAGTTTTGGAGTTATGCAGTGCTCATAAAGCTCTGTGGTGACTCCACACAGCTCTGTGGTGTCTCCACGGGTATGTCTTCCTGCAACGAAGACATACCCTTTAGTTCTCTTTGGATGTCTTGTGAGTCAAAAGCACATAGTCTTTCTGTCTTGATTTCCTCAACTAGAAGTTTTGTTTACTCTTAGGAATTCTGTGTTGGTTGGTTTATGGATGAACATGAAGTCTTTACTTTGAGGTTTACTGTAATGTTAGTATTTGCTGCATGTCTCACACATTAGGAACATCTGATGCACACAGTGCTAGCCCAGCAACTACTGTCCAACTCCCTTTATGGCCCATACAATATTTACCATGCTGCCAGGTTCAACGGTGCTGGGAAACCTGCACTGTAGATGCAATTGCGCTGTAGAAAATTGTTGAGCTAAATCTTTAGAGTATATGGGATTTTTTTTTCTATTAAAATCCTGAGGGTTAGATTTTCTTTAGCATTCAGGAGGGGAAAAAAATGTGTCCACCTTTTGGAAATGGTGAAGAGCATCCCTCTGAGATGAGATACTAATCTTGTCCTGAATTCGAGCTCCTTGTTTTCCTGTTACAGCAGACATGGAGGTGTAACAGTTGGGTCCCCGTACATCATCACCAGCAGCGGCAAAACACATTAACTCAATGCTGCTAATGAGCACCAAGTGAGCACTTGGTGCTTGGAATAGGGAGCTATATTGACATTTGAAAGATTCCATGTTGCCTAATTGCAGGAGTTGTGTGGGAAGCACTACTTCAACAGCTCTATCTAGTATGGACATGACTGGCAGGAATACACTACTCCTGTGGAATGTCAGTTACTGCAGGAAACAATTATCCTTTCTGAATATTCAAAATATGTCAAAACATTCTTCCTTTTTTCCTTTTAGGGCTCATCAAAGCCATGAGTGTGTCAACATCATTCCACCTACTCAGAGGCGGCTCTGGAATATCTGATTCACAGGTGATTCTCTTGCTCAGTGTTGAACCTTGAGCAGCCATAGATAACTCAAGGCTTTGCAAGTAATGCAGGCAAAAAGGGATTTTGCCAACCCAGGGGTGGCCTGGTCAGTATGTACCACCATCACATCCTTTCATCTCCGAGAGTGTCCGTGTTCCAATTTCTTGTAGCCCTGGACTATGCTTGTTTCCAAACTGTCCTAAGTGTATGTGGGAGAAGCCTAGTTTATCCAGGCCAACAGCACTTGAAGGACTATGCTAACAATTTAATAGCATAGGTATTCACATTCTGCAGTCCAGGCCTGGTCCTGACACTTTGATTTACTAGCAGAGATAGAGTCAGTGTAACAACAGGATCATCCAGTCAACTGGTATATCATGGACTATTATGTCTCACTTTGATTCCCTTTCATAGGGGTTTGCCTAGGGCACCTTTACTAGGAAGACATCCAATCTTGATCTGAAAACATCAAGAGACAGAGAATCCAACCCTACTTTTGGTAAGTAGTTCCCAGGATTAATTGCTCTTACTATTAATAATGCATGCCTGGGTTTCTTTATATGAATTTGTTTGGCTTCAGCTTCTAGTCGATTTCTGCCATGCTTTCTCCACTAGATGAAGGAGATGTTTTGCATATAGCACTGTCTTGTTGTGGTGGTACTTGTACGATTTAGTAGAGTCAGATCTCCGTCTTTTTGATGAAGTAAGCAGAGATCCCTCCTAGGCTTTCACTAGAGAGAGACACATTTTCTCTCCTTCTCCTTCTGACTTGTCTTCAACTTTTCCCACTTAAAATATGAGCACCAGAACTTTTTGCACTGTACCAATATTAGTCTTACCAGAGCAATGGAGAGAGACTGCTACTCACTCCTTCCTTGTTCATGAATTGCATTATGCCCTTTCGCTTTACGCTAAAGAGTTCATGTTGCTGCCCTTAAATTCAGTCTTGCAGTCCTTGATTTCCACGGCTGCCTGCTGTCTACACAATAGTTTCCATTCCCTGTTTGCCTGTTTTTTCAGGGGTGCCTAACAGATCTTTAAAATCAGGTTTCTTATAATGCTCCAGAAACATGCTGCAAAATGCTGATCTGGTAAAATTCTTGGGGATGGAATAAAGAAAATAAACAAGAATTATTCCTTAGAAAATGAATGATGAAATTCCTCCTAATATCAATAGAAGCAGGATCAGCTCATGGCATTTGTTCACCAGTATAAACCTATAACTGAATTTTTCAGGTCTACAAGAGATGAAATCCATGCTGCTGTAATCCTTTTCTCATACACAAAATCTTTCGAGTGCTGCAGCCAGTGAACACATTGACTCTTCCCACTGCTACTGGCTGTATTTTCTCATCTTAAAAAGAAAGAAAATCAAGTCTAACCTGTCTTTCCAACAAAGATTTTCTGTTCATTAAAATCTGAGTACTACTGTATGGATTTCAGTTTGATAGGTAGAAAGTATCTCATTCATCCCAGAGGCAAGTGCAGTTGATGTGGCAAAGCCAGTATTATGAAGTTTTTTAAGTCAAATCAGAGTTGTTCTTTGAAGGAGTGTGATTGTGCAATCATGCAGGAATTTTTCATCCTGGCAGGAAAAGACACAAAGAAAACTCAGCAGATGCATTTTAACGGGTTTGGGGGGTTTTTTTGGTTATGTAGATTGAAAGAACAGCCATTAAATTTTTTTTTGGTCCTACTGATTCAGATGAGAGTTTCTGCTCAGGAAATCATTTCATTATTTGACTTACGGTGATATTTTTTGCCAGTGTTTTTCTGTTGTTGTTTTTTTTTTATCTGTTTGTTTGATTGGGTTTTTTTCCCCATGTAAATACGACATTGCACTGATATCATAACGTCAAGAAATATGGTTTGTAGGCTCATTAATAGGGGACAAGCATCTAAAGGTCTACACGTTTTAATAGCCAGCCAAGGATTACAATGTAAACTCAACTGTAATACATATTAATGTATGGCTAAAAGAAGAAAATACATTAGGTTTATGCAGAGATGTTGATTCCTGTGCACCATGTACTTTACATTATAGTGCAAGAGCTCAGAAACTCTGCCATAAAGCAGAACTTGGTAATTTTGAGAAATACTGCAATTTGTGTCTGAAGTTACTTTTAGAGATGAGTAGAGCTACCATTGTTAGAAGGTCACATGAAATTATATGGTTATTATATCTGAAGAGCGGGGATGATTCCAACAGTATCTGGGAGGAAGAATTCTTCCCCAAGCCCCATGAGGAGATGGGTCTCTGTGGGGGCTGACTACAAGGTTGGGATGTTTTTGGAGACTTGTATCTTTGCAGTATGCATCTCACTGTGTTTTATTTATGCTGTTCCAGGTCCCTGTAGCACATCCAGTGTACGAATGCCTCTCAGCAATATATTGTGCTAATCAACTACCTGCCACATGCAGTGCTGCAGTCAAAGAGAATGACTTCTTTGATTGCCAGTCCAACATGCTCCCACAGAGGCACATTCTCTCTGCACTTCCTAAAAGTTTAAAAAAACCCAAATGAAGTCTATTCTGGTTTATATAAACACAGTGAGAACATAAAGATGAAAATGTGTGTTAATAATAGTCTGGCCGCAAAGTATTCTATAATCAAAGGGTGTTTTTTTGTTCCGTCAGTGCAGTCATAGCTGTCCCAGTGGCTGGGTGGCAGGAAGGTGTGTTAGCCCGTGGGAAACCTGACCCAGGTGGTTCCCAAGCACGCGAGTGAAATGAGGCCATGCTGCCTGGGTATCTGTTGGGAGACCTCACTCCACCAGATAACATCTTGCAAACTACTGATGTCTGCTCAGCATTTGGAAAAAAAGTTAGAAATAGTGTCTGGATTCTTCTGTTGCTTAAACACTTCGTGTAGAGAGAGGAATCAACCATATACAAAATATCATCTACCAGCCTCAGCCATGCCTGTGAAGCTGGCATGCGGTGTTTTGTAAATGCATCATGTAAAGAGACTAGAAAAACCTGGCCAGCAGAGGTCAGATAGAGATTCGAAGAGTTTGAGAGCAAAAGTCATTCAGAGATATTAATCTGGTTTGATGTTATCTCTCAGTATTGGGGGATGGAGTGCTGCTTGGTGCTAGTGTGCAGAGGTGATCTGTCTGCTCTTCACCCATTTCAGTTTACTGCCGTCTGTGGTTGTATTTCCATCATTTTGGTACTTTCTGTGTTTCACTTCCTAAGTACATTTTTAATCTTAAATCTTGCATTTTGCATAGTGATGAAAATTAGGCTATGTGGAGTGTCATAATTTGTTAACTACAGGTTTATTTTTCCCCTCACTTCCTCTGTTCTTTAATTTATTTTTCTTCCCTTCCCTTCCCTTCCCTTCCCTTCCCTTCCCTGTCTGTCTTCCTTTCAATCTTTCCCACTCTTCCTCTCACTTTCTGTCACTCACTCTTTTGGCTCTGTATCTTGGTTCCTCTGCCCTTTTTTCTCAGGCTTTTAGGCCTGTTTTCTGCATTTGGGTANTCCCTTCCCTTCCCTTCCCTTCCCTTCCCTGTCTGTCTTCCTTTCAATCTTTCCCACTCTTCCTCTCACTTTCTGTCACTCACTCTTTTGGCTCTGTATCTTGGTTCCTCTGCCCTTTTTTCTCAGGCTTTTAGGCCTGTTTTCTGCATTTGGGTATGCTGAATGACATAGTTACACCCACAGATTCACCCTCCCTAAAACCGTTCACAGTTAGACTTGTTACTGCATGTTTCTCTCCTTTCTTAAGCTGAACAAATTGCACAGGAAGAATTGAAACAGCCTGGATCTCCTTTCTAGCATCTTTTGGCTGCCACTATAACAGGATAAGTTATTCCTGACTTTCATAATCTGCAGTCACAGAGAGCAGCATATGCACAGAGGTGGAAAACTGCAAGTGATAAATACTCTGTGGCTGTTTCAGAGAGACCAAGAATCAAACTGGGTGATGCTGGCATCTTGACCAGGGCTCCAGATGGGTTGAAAGCCTTAGCAGTGTTCAGCCACAGCTTATGATGCATCTCAAAGCTTTGCTTGAAAGTTGACCTGAAGAAAATGAATGCAACCTGCCTAGGTTGAGCATCCACTTTCATATGTATGTGGCAGCTACCGGTAAACGTTGTAGCAAAGTCCTTTACTTCTTGTACCCCTGATGACGGAAGTGAAAATGCTTCTAATCCACAGGGTGCTTTTATTTTCATTAACTTGCATCACATCTTTAGTTCTCCTTAGAATTATCTACAAGCAATTGTTGTAAAAATCGTACGCAACATTTGTACGCAGCTACTTCCTTCCTGCTTCAGTTGTAGAATATTTTGTAAGGCATAGGTAAACTGCTTTTTAGGGCAGAGTACTCAGACCAGGAAAGAAATTTCAGCCCTGTGTGAAAGGCTGCCCTTGACAACCACTTGCTGTTTTCCTCATGAGAGAAAGATATTTGTTCAGTCTCAGTCTCTCCTTTAAATCATGTTTTGTTTGTGTTATATAATTTCCTAACCTCAAGAATTAGAAGAATTAAGAGAAATTAATCTGAAAGTATAGACCTCCCATGAGGTTTTGTCTCCTTCTGTGAGTCACACTTTCAGGGTACACAGTTTTTTCTCTCTTAGAAAGTAAGGTTCAACACAATTAGGAGTATCACATCTTGACATTTTAGAGCTGCAGCAAGGTAAGAGGGAAAAAAAAAAAAAAAAGGACGACAAGACCTGTTGGCTCCTGGCATATTGGTAAGCAGCTCTCATTGCAGGAATCTTTAGGAAAAAAAGCAGGTAACTCCCTCTTCCAACAGTCTTGTTATCCCTCTGGAAATGTTATACTTGTATATATTAGAGTACTGCTCAAGACCTCAATCTACACTGGGATTACTTTTATGTCAGTGAGTGGAGGAGAGTCCCTCCTCTGGAAGGCTTGCAGTCTAGACAGAAAAGAGGGGTGAAGGCTAAGGGAGGAAACAGTCATCAGCAAAGTGATGTGCCTGTTGGCTGGGTCAGCCCTGCTATTTTGCACTTCCAGGTTGGTCTTTTGTAGGCCATGCCTGAAGAACATGTGAAATCTAATGGACCTGGATAGTAATAAACAACTCCTGGTTGCATATGGAGGTCCAAAAATTGCATTTCTAATCAATGTTTGAATGACTGGCTTTACTAATTCTGCAGTTGACATGTAGATTGAATATTTCAGTAGGACTTACGTCTCCACTAACAGAGGCTGTAAACGTGAAAAACAGGGCATGTAATTTGCAGAGAAACATCTCAGTAAATGCTTAAATATACCATTTTAACTGTGTTTTACAGAGCCGTGGGGGCTATACTCCACTGCTTGAATTGTTATAAATGCTTGGCATTACAACAGCTTAAATCCTTGCCAGGAGCAGCACTGGGTCTGTCATCCAGAAAGTGAGGCTTCGTTCTCCAAAATTAAAGATGCGTGACATTTCGAATAGCTTTTCACTTTCGGTTGGTCCACTTTGGTGCTAGAGAGCCAATGCGAGAGATCCAAAGCCTGTTTGTAGGATTGTGTAACAAAAGCAATAGATATTGCTAGTACAGCATGGCTACATCACGCAGATACAGCAGCCACTCTGCATATGATCTTAGAATCATAGAATGGTAAGGTTGGAAGGGACCTCAAGGATCATCTAGTTCCAACTCCCGGCCACAGGCAGGGACACCTCCCACTAGTACAGGTCACTCAAGACCTCGTCCAACCTGGCCTGCAACACCTCCAGGGAGGGAGCAGCCACAGCCTCCCTGGGCAACCTGTGCCAGTGCCTCACCACCCTCACTGTAAAGAACTTCCTCCTAACATCTAGTCTAAATCTCCCCTCTGCCAGTTTAAAGCCATTGCCCCTTGTCCTGTCATTACAAGACCTTGTAAATAATCCCTCCCCAGCCTTCCTGTAGGCCCCCTTCAGGTACTGGAAGGTATCCTCGAAGCTTCTTCTCCAGGATGAAGAGCCCCAACTCTTGTAGCCTGTCCTCATAGGAGAGCTGCTCCAGCCCTCTGATCATCTTCATGCTTTGAGAGTCATGGAGACAACCCAGCATCCTGAACAAATCCAGGAAGCACTGACAGTCCAGGCCAGTGTCTGAGCTTCAATTGCAAAAGTTTCCAGTACAATGCTAAATGCATCATCTGTATAATCATGTACATCTCCTTTGTAGTGCAATTCTCAACATAATTCTGACTCTTTAACACAACCGGAGGAACAGCTTCTTTTCATTGTTACATAAATAGTCTTAAGGTATCTTCAGGGTGGGAATATTTTCTTGAAAATAGTCACATGGGAATGACTATTCCACCTTCTTCTGGGAGGAAAGAAATTGACTGTGGAGAAGGTGTTCAAAAAGTGTGTTGACAGTACAGTTAGAAATGCCCATAAACAAAAGGAGCTCTGCCCAGATCTCCATATAAACTTTCTAATCTTCTCTACATTTTCAGAGACATAAGGGAAAAAATGAAATTCAGAACATTTGTTTTTATCAGTACTCTCATTATCATTAAAGGATGCTTTCTCACTCTCTTGTTCTCAGTTTATTGAATCTGAGATGAAAAGTAAATATTGCTTCTTCCATGAGACTCGAAGCGGTGTGTCCTTGCTTTGGTGGTCATTAAACAAAGAAGTCAAATATGTTTGGCATATTTATGTCAGAAGAGACACAGCATTTTGGAGGTGTAGAGTAATTTTAACTGTCTTCCTAGAATTCCTTGTAGATCAGTAATAATGATAAATGTCTCCACTTCCTTGCATGGTTTAGGGTTGCTGCATGCTGTTTGAACAGCTGCACTTGTCCCATCCCTGAAGGTGGATGCAAGTCAGTGGAGGAGGAAGCAATCTGAGTATATATAACTCTAAAGTGACAGGCAGAATGACTTATTGTTTGGATTTTTTTTTTTTTCACTGATAAATCCCTCATTTTTGTTAGTGATACTGAATATGCTGTCATGACTGGAGAGTTTCAGCAACTCATTTGTAGTACCCGTTGTGTCTGTCATGTAACAGAAAGGTTTCTCTTCTTGTCTCAGCTCAAATTTCCTAATATACAGATCTCCCCAAACTTCCTTTAACCTCCCAAAAAGGCACATCTCATGGACTGAACACCACTGTTACATGACTTGGGTAACTTAGCAGTTACAGTTTTCCTGCAGTTTCTGAACTAGAAAATTCCTGTAAAATCATTCAGTAAATACGTCATACGAAACCCCTTCTCAGAGGTCTTGCATAGACCAAAAACTGTGTGTTTGCAATTTCCACCCCATATTTAGTAGCCTTAAAGGTGCAATATTCAAAGCCATTACTTAGTCCCAAATTCCTCAAGTGATCCAAGAAAGCATGATTTCTTACAAAAGAGGGAAATGTCTTCAGTCTACCATCATGTTGCTGCAAGACTGAAGTCTGAGTGATTCCCTGCACAGCAAGTGTACCTTCATGATAAACATTTCTGCAGAGAAACCTTTAAAACACATTGCTTATTTGCTCCAGGGGACTTCACTGATTGATAGTGAGCATCTCTGTGGAGCTGCATTTAGTCTGATCTGTGACTGCCATATGACAGTGAAGTTAAGCAGGTTTGGTTGGGTCTGTGATGGTGCCACTGATCTGGTCAGCATCCGCACAGTCAAACAAAATGCAGCCTACTGTCCTGAGTCTCAGGTCACTGCTCACCAGCTTTCAGCTTTGCTGCATCTCACTAGGACTCCTTCTGAGACACATCAGGCCCAGACTTCATGTGCAGTCAGCTTCACCTGAATTTCAGTGTATAAAACATGATTTTAGACTGTCTCTGCCAATCACTAATGGCTTTAAAAGATACCCAAAACCAGCTGAGACTGGTGAATTTTACATATCTGAATTTTAGAGGTATGAGATCCATCATCTCCATCTCTTAGTATTCAATCACATTGCTGCTGGCCCTTAGAACACTCACAGTTCCCAGCGAGGACATCTTAATCATTTAAATAGAGCTATCAGAGGAAAGCTGTGGAGCCACAGTATCCATCTGCAGGAGTACATGGCAAGTTACCACTTAACACACCAACACATACATGGGTTTTCATCTCAGAGGCTACAATAGAGGTTCAGAGAGTTTAGGAAATAATCAATTTTATTAATACTATACTGGAGGTCAGCAGATACAATACTCCCAGATGAGAGTAATTCCTTTCATTCCCTCTCTGCTTCTCCTTGATCAGCTCCAAGAGGCAACCATGACCCTTTTCCTTCCAGTTCCCCCACAGAAATTCACATCTGAGGCACTGGCAGCTGAACTGAGGGAAGGCAATCGGCCTGGATGAGCAAGCAGTTC
>VWYK01075462.1:7299-17583 GCA_013399775.1 Semnornis frantzii
CCAGGACATCCACAAGCCCACTTGGCCTATCTAGGCCTACCACGACAATATTATAAAGCAGACAGAGCATGGTTGCTGTGTTGAAGATACTGAATTAAGATTTGCAATGGAGTAATAGCAAAAGTGAAATATGTGATCATCATCAGAGGGAAGAGATGACAGACCTCTGCATGTGCTGCTTTGCATCAGTGATTGCAGGATCCTATAGGGCTTTCCCTTGCTGATGGGTAATGGAGAATTTATGTGATTGTTGTCTCTGGGAAGTGGCACACATGGGATTCATAACTGGAGTCTTCATATTTCTTTCATCTTGGTCAGTTAGTAGGTGATGAAAGCGCTGTACTAATCTTAGTCATTGGTTCCCATAGGTACTGAGTTTTTGCTGTTTGCCTTGCACTGCCTTCATACACTTGCCTGTAGTACTCTGTTCCTTTCAAAGGGTAGGGAAAATTGTTTTGGAGATGTTCTCTGTTTTTTTCTGAGAAATCATACAGAGTTCTACTGAAAATTACCTACCCGTTCTTAAAACTTGCAGTATGTATAACAATACCACATCTACTACCCCTCTTTTTCTGTATATATAGATTAAAATAGTAAGAAAAATAATGAAATAATTATTAAAATATGTTCAATAAACTGTGGGTCACATCTATGTCTTCACATTAGCCAACCTGACTAACAGACTAATACTTCTCTTAATGAGAATGGGATTTCTAGGAGAGCTAATTGACTGAACTTCAACCCAGAGAAGCCTGAAAACATTGTGTGGAGAATGCAGTGAAAATAAATAGCTGAATAATAATATCCACCAGGGGGAAAAAAAAATGTGGGAATGCCAATTTTTTACTCAGTTGCAATTAGTTATGTAAAATTATACTCATACAGCAACAAGGGCTCATGATGCCTTTTGTTCCCTTTGTTCTCTCTAACTTCTATTGAAACGTAGCCTGATGAGCTGTTGGATTAAATATTCTGAGTATTTTGATCCTGAAAATACTTCATTTCCCTAGGCAGCAGTGCTCTCTATGAGAGAGGGTACACTTGAGCTGTGATATGGCTGAAGGTTCCCTAGCTCTGGAACTGGAAACTGGATTTGTCCTTTATAAGGGTGTACTGCAGTGATTTATCCTGAAATTTCAAAGGCAGGGTTTGGGGTTGAAAGGTGTGAAACAGCAGTATTTCTGGTGGATTCTATTAGAGTTACTGGACATTTTTGTTATTTATAAGTGGACCATGGCATCAAATGAACTTCATCATAAAGATCTTTTTCAATAGAGTTTTATTTACTGTTACATTTTGATAGTTATTCATGATGGTGAGGCAGACTATAGAGCTGGCTTGGCTAGATTTTGAATATATGTTCTAAAGGCATTTATGCATATTTATAATGACAGAAATTTTTCCAACAGCTTTATAGCATCTCAAAAGTTGTTAAAAGAGATTTAATGTTGATCTTATCCCTGTGAACAAATGGGAGTTGCAAGTCTTCTTAATGAGGTTTGGCAGTACTTGTATTTTGCGTCTATTTTTGCTCTTCTTTCTCCCTCAATATTTGTGAATTTTGAGCATATGTGTATGGATGTCCATTTCAAGGAATACAGGGGACTCAAACACAAGCAGGACTTCTCCAGGAAAGCAACCAAAATTTTCACTGTTAGTGATTCTTGCAGTTGATTAGAAAAACTAAATTTCAAATTTCTTTAAGATTTGTTTGACATTGATAGTAGAAATACCACAGAGCAGGATGTGGGATGTGCACAGGCCTGCACTTCTGGTGATGCTACCAGGAGCAGCCTGAGGAGGACCTGCTCCAATTAAAATGTCAATATGAAGTGTACCTTCAGTAAATATTCTGTGCTGACAGCAGTTTGATTGAACAGAAGTTTAGGAACCACTGCTGCATCAAATTTAAAGTGTGTTGGGATTTTAGAATCATGAATTCTAACGACCAGATTTGCCAGGTACTGCATTTAATATTCCTAATTTTACAGAACATGGAAGGGACCCTGAAAGATTTTTTTTTTTCAGTAAAATAGAGGTCCTTAGTTTATTAGCCCTACATCAAGTTCTGAAAGAGTGATAATATATGTAAAAGAAATTATATTTCCTCTCAATACATAGAGGAGAGCAATGTGCTAGTTTTTACTGAAATCTCTTGCCAAGATGTTATGGATGCTGCATTTATTTAAGTAGCAAAATGAAGACGTTCTTAAATTCAGAGGTTTTAACTTTACATTGTGTATAGTTATTCACAAGACATTCAGGATAAAACATTAAATGAACTTCTTTATTTCTTGTCACTGTTTTTGCTCTGCTACATATTTCATGTAAGCAATGAATAAAGTGATAATTTAATGCAAAATAGATACTGATTAATATTTTAATGCTAAAGATATTCCATTCTTTCAAAACCTGAAGCTAATATAAAATAATAAGTTGCCTTTTCCACTTACTTTTAGGCTATATTTTAATGGCAGTCTTCTTGATGAACTTAGATCTGTACTAAATGAAAAGAATTTGTTCAGTCTTAGTAGTGCTTCCCTCGTGTTGCCTTTCCCCTAGCCTCTGTAGATCATGATGCTTTTCTACTTGCTTTCTAGTTTGTTTCTTTTTAACACAAAGAACAGATGTTTTAAAATTACATTTAATTCGTTGTGTTTCAAAACCCAGGAGCTAGGTACTTCTACAGATGGTCTTTGACTGTCAAAAACTTATAATAAATATTAGGAGAAATAGTCGTTATTCTATCCATGTTAAGACTTACTTCTCTATCATGTTCTTTATTTCTTTATAATACTTCGTTCATGCTCTGTTTGCTTAGTCTTAAGGTAAAGAATAAACAGACACTATCACCACAGTTTACCCATCCTTAACTTTTTTCCCCTCGGTTACTCTGTGGTGAACAGCCACTCTGAATTCTGCTTGCTTTTAAAGCCTCTATTCTAAGGACTTGAGCTTTTAAAGATTTCTGTTATTAATGTAAGTTTTATTTTCCCATCTGTGTATTAACCTGCACAGAAAGGCTTATACACCTCTGTAATACTCAGTATGAAGAATGTGAAATAGGAAAATGGTACATTTCTTTTGCTGTGCATTTGAGCATGGATTCCTTATTCAGAGACTATATCTCTCTTTTTTTGAAGCATATAATAAATCCGACTGTGCAGTTCATTTGGTCTTTGAAAACAAAGTGGTATCCTCTAGACGTGAGTGGGTTTCCTAATACAGGATGTGAAGCAGTTTGTATAGATGCTGTTCTTAAGCTCATTTCTGTTATTTCCATGTCTCCAAAGCTTCTGTGTCCCTTTCCTCAGCTGTCAATGCCTTGTATTCTCCTGGGTATTACAAGAAATCAATCTACTTTGTTTCCAACACAGCAAGATGCAAGCCAGAAATTAGAAGGCTTCTAAGAGAAAATATTTATGTTGGAGGTCTCTGTAGCCATGTGGTATATTCTGTTAATATCTGTGTACCTAATTATCCCACCCTTCATCTGAGATGCAGGTGGGGAGAGAAGAATGAATTTGAAAAAGAACAACTAAAATTAAAATGGATTGTAGCAAAAAGAGGATAAAATATTTTTGTTTAAATATATGCATTCATATATGTGCATACATAAAACATTTAAGGGGAAAATATTTAGCTGGTTTGATAGTGAAATTATTTATTACAAGTTTCTTCTGGAACAATATTTTCTGATAATCTCTGCTAAAGACAGTTTAGATGCAAGTATATTTTCCTATATCCTTTAAAACTTATCTTAGTTATCATGTAAATTGCTCCTTAATTTATTTTATTTTTTTTAAAGTTTATTGGTTTTGTTAATATGGTAATCTACAAAGCATCAGATGAGGTATGTGTAGTTCACAGTTCTGTGAAGTATGAATTCTGTAAGAGAAATTTAGCTTTTGTTTGTCTGTCCTTTATTAAGTATTTATTTATGAACTTATAATGGACATGTATTTGTCTTAGAACATCATCCTTCTCTCCAGCTCTCGCAGATAAATCACTGAAGACCAGATGTAGATTCCGATATTGGGCGAAAAAGTAGGAAAGGAAAAACTAAAAACAGCTATCATGACAAAACCAAATTTTCTTGTGCCTTTTGTAATAAAAAGTGCAAAAATTGTACCAAGTCCATGTTGAAAAAGCCCTTTGCAATTTACAAGTAACTTACAAAAATACCTCCTGAATTGTCACTGCTCTCTGAAGCTGTCCAGGCAGTGACCTCTGCCTGCACTCCCTCATGGTCATTCCACTGTTCCAGCCAGCCCTCAGACACCAGAAGTGAAAGGATGTAACCTTCTCCTTAAGTTATGGGCAACCTCTATTCCTTTTGGTGTGGGTAAAATTAGAGCTAAACATACAGAACAGTTCCATTTTTGTTTTATTTCTGGGCTGTGTTGACAGCAGATTCTTTGTTCTTTTCCGTGAATGACTAATGCACAAAAAATGTACATGGTGCCGTGACTCAGGCAAGCTCAAGTTGAACTTTGGCAGCCAAAGAAACAAACATCTTTTGCCAGGCATACCTCTACCAAGGGACTCAGACAGGAGCGGTTATCCTTGCGCCTTCCCCCAAGTCTGCTCCTCTTCTTAACTAAGCACTAATTAAGCAGGGCTCTTCCTTTTTTGTTCCTTCTTTGAAGTCTGTTGTTTGCCTCTGGGAGAGGCTGATTAGGCACCCAACAGCCCATTAGCTCGTTCCAGACTCATATAATGGGGTGTACAAACCCTGCATTATGCCACTGCAAAATCGTCCCATTGGGAGCAAAAGGACAAAAAGGTTATGGAAAACAGATTAATAATCTCCTACCCCTTTCCAGTATTACATACATACAGTTGTCTGTGCACAGTCTGTCAGGCATCTGCGTAATCACTCCAGCACAAGTAGAGCGGAACCTTTTGTAGTGCCTGGCTATTAGAGCTGCTGATCACAGAAGAAATCCCACTGAAGTGTAATTCAGAGAAGACTATGTAGGAGTGAAACTTTGCTTATGCAAAGTTTTCATGAATTTTAAGAACTGTTTAAAGTGCCAGAAGTGACTTTTCATTACATCTGAGTTAATGGTACAGCCTTCTTAATGCTTCTCTCCCCTGCTTTATCTGCCCCCTTCAGCTTTGCTGATAATGCCAGAGTAGAGTTAGTGAGAAGTTTAGAGGTGAAGAAGTGTAGAGCAGTCCTTGAGCAGACACCATTGTAATGCATCCAAGTTACTTTTATATATACATTACATAGACGATTATCCCTCCTCCTTACATCCCTGAATGATTAAAATGCAAAGTGAGAGAGCTGCCTGTTCAAGGAAGTTCTGGGATGCTCTATAGAACTTGATTCCATGTGCTGATTATTACACTATCTTTAGAATTCTGCTAAGGACTATAGAATTTGAAGTAAAATACCCTGTTAAGGGTCTTGCATACCATGGAACACTACTGGAAAAGGGCCTAGAAGTATGATCTTCCCAGCATTTGCACTCTATTTTCCCCCCTTATAAAATGTTGATTGTTCAGCTAACACTTACAATTTATTTACAGATGCAGATGTCAGCCCTTCTCCCAAAAAATTTAATTTCATTAATGACCCTTCAAGAAAAAAACTTGGTACAGTCTTCCGAGATAGGCAATGAAAACCTAATCAAAAACTACTTCATTCCATCTAATCACTGTCTGAAAATTAGTCATAAAATGAGTCTTAAATATCTGAAGTAAGTAGAGTGCCTTATTGCCTTATGCTTAGTGCCTTATTTTGTATTTTATTCATGGGCAGCTGAGCTTTGATACTTTCTGTGTCTTTCAGCTTCGTTGTATTCATTGTAATATTAACTCATGTTAAATCCATTTAAATTAGCCTGGTCTGAGTAAAAACAGATTGGAGAAGTAGCACTTGAGTTGTAAAGACTTACTGTGAAGCATGTCAGTACTGGCATCTGACAACATCTGCTTACTTTCCTGCAAGGCCATCCAGCTGGAATAAAAGGGTAGGAGTTCAGCATGCATGTGGGCCTCTGACTATCTGAAGCTTTAAAGAGTTCTGTTGTAAAGAGAGTAATAACTGAAAATGCTTCAGAGAGACGTTATAGCAGGCTTCCATGACCTGAAGGGGGTCTACAAGAAAGATGGGAAGTGACTTTCTTGGAAGGGTTTGTAGTGATATGATGAGAAGGGGCAGATTTAAGATAGAAGAGGGTAGATTTAGACTGGATGTTAGGAAGAGATTCTGTATACAGCGTGGGTGGTGAAACACTGAAACAAGTTGCCCAGGGAGGCTGTGGATACTCCCCCTACAGATCCAAGGAACTCCATGAAAAGAATTTCATCACCAATTATTTTTTTGATCAAGGAGTGTTAGCCATTCTTAATTAAAAGTCATAATAGTTTTCCTTACACTACCAAAATTAAACTAGATTGAGGGAATCAGTTTTTCTGCTTATGCGCATCTGGTCACAGAGATTATTGTTCTCAGTGTTTAATAAAACAAAACAGCTTTTAACTTAGCTTACTGGCGTTGAACTAAGCAAGAAGAAGTTTTTTCACACACTGTCAGAATAAGCTCATTGAGACAAGGACATTGTCTTTTCTGGTGTTAGATATCACTAGGCTTGTGAAGAACATATTGTTTTGGTCATTTTCATGACTAGTGAACTGGGACACTAAGCAAGCTGAATCACTTACAATAAAGCCAGTTAGCAAGCCAGGAGGGAGCAGCAAATGGGTACTCAGAATTGTATGCCTCTAAACTGTGATTTCCTTTCAATGTGCACAGCAATTTGCATTTTTCTGTATCTCTATTTAACACTTCAATAGGATGTGACATGTTTTTAAAGAATTGGAAAGAGCAGAGATTATAATTGAAAGAGGGGAGTGGATAATATTTACAAAACCAGGTTATTCAACCCCTGGATGAAGATTGTCCAGTTAGATGAGGCTAATTTATGCAGAAAGGAAAGTGTGCTATTTGTTGAAAGGTCTGTTCTTTGCTATCAAGCTTGATGGATGGATTAAAGGAAAAGGAAGAATTTCATTAAAGGCACATTTCAAAGTCAGCATGAGGGATACATCTCTCCAAGTTATTTCCACTGAACAAGAGGCATTCTGTAATACACCAAGTCTGGATCTGAATTGTGCTTTTTTTCTATGTGTGTGAAGATAGTGAATCTTTTCCCCTTGCTTTAGTGCTAGTCAGATATGTTAGCCATTGCTAAATATTGTTATTTTTTTCTCATACAAAGAAAATGCAATTATTCATTTATGCACTTATTCTGCATGCACTAATCCTAACCATTCTGAAGTTTATTGTTAGCCTTGTTTTTCTTGCAAGACTTCAGTAGAGTTGTGTACTTCCTTCTAACACAAAGTATTACTACTTAAGCATTTTTATTAGGGCCTGGCTGGTGATTCACCATCATCTTTCTCTAAGGTCAACAAAGATAGCTGAAATTCTTTTGTGACTGCTGCCTTTCTCCTACTGCTGTTTTTATGCTGTTCCTCTATCTCCCCTGTTTGTGCAATCTGCATTCCATTCCTCTCTTTCTCAGCAATACAGAATCACGGACATAAAAGCTGGCAATGATAGACTATTTAGGCTGTATGTAGTACAGAGAAGGAACTTCAGATCAGGAGAAATAGAGACAGAGGCTCTGTTGCTAGTCTCACAGTTTTTATCCCATATTGCTACTATCAGACCTTTCTGTAGCTTCAGGATACCACTCTAATGCAGCTGTATGGTAATAAATAACATCTTCAGTTACTTAGTTTACTTTTCAGCACCAAGTTATTAAATAGCAAGATTTTTTAACCATGTTACCCATCTGCAATTTGGTAAGGGAAAGTTATGTAAAAGCTAGACAGGCTAATAGCAGGTAGATAGGAAGAGAAGTTGAGACAGTATTTTTCTTGCAGGCTTGAGTTGAAAAGAACCTAGGAATATGTACTTAACATTTTAAGAAAAGACGACTGATAAAAAGGGAGATAAACCTGTAACGGTAGATCTTATTTTTCCTGTGGGTATTAGTGTTTCTAATCTCAGAAAGACTAAAAGGCAGCCTTTCAATTACAAGCATAGTATGTTTTTTTTCATGCACAGCGTGCCAAAGCTGTGACCTCTAGTAACTGTAGCCTGCTGGAGTGTTGAGCCACCCCTGGTATGCCACCGGGAAGCTGTGCAGACCTGCAGCACTACCATGTTCTGTAGAGGCAGAAGCTTAGAAAGCAAGGGCACACACAGGGAGTGACCACAACGCTGCTGTTTTCACAGAGGGGAGAAAAAAAGTATTCTAAGCCGTGGGAAGTTACTTTAAAGAGGAACAATAAGCTTCCCACCATGATTTACCTTTATCGAACAAAGCCATAAGCCATAGGGGAGTGCAGCTAAAATGCAGAAAGGCAGAACTTTCTTTTGCTCCATCTCTCCTTATGTAGGACTTTGATATTATAGCAGCAGTGTAGAGACTTCAGTATTTTTGAACGATTGTCAGATGCATTGGAATCTCTGTATACAGAGAAATCTATGTAATTAATAGACCTTTTACCTTGTTTGTTGTTTGGTTTTGGGTTTTTTTGTTTTTTTTTAACAGAATGATAAAATCATCAAGAGTAATGATGGGGAAAATGGATATGAATATTTTGAATCATATGGTATTTTTCTTTTAGTTATATTAAACTGTAAACATTAAAAAATACTGAAAAGCAACTTCTCTCAGTAGACTTTGTAGGTTTTTTTGCATGCTTTAACTTGACTGTTTCTTTACGCAGTTAAATAACATCATTAATTTCTCATAAAAATCTTACTATGACCTAGTCTGTCTTGTATTCCTTTGTTTCAGTGTGATCCCTACTAAAACTTAAACTACTGCTCTTTAGCCTTTGTGATGTTCTTCAGTCTGAAACATCACTTATGTTTCTTTTCACTTGTTTCCTATATATATACATATCCTATGGAAGTCCGTGGTTATGTGTTTGTACAACCAGTGGTAAATATATGACTCTGCTTACCTTATAAAGTACCTTATGTGCATGGGACTTCCGACTGGAAAGAACTTGTCAGTGCCTCAGGCTGTTGTTTCTGTTTCTTGGTTTTACAACTGTCCTTGTAAACAGGAGTCTGTGTGTAGACTTGAATTTTGCCAGAGGGCTTTTGTATTCCAGTTGTAAGAATCCGTAGTGGGAACAGACCTCTAAATATATTATATAAATGTAAAGTTATAGTATACAATTCCATGGTTATTTCATTATTTTATGCTTGTTTTCCATGGGCAGGTACTTCTGGTACACTAAGTTAATTTTTGTTTTGAAAACTATTTTATGTTTGAATAATGTATCTACTTTTAAAATTATTAGGATATTTTTTCCCCTTTATTTTCCTGTGCAGGTTGTGTTACTCAGTACACTACTGCCTGAGTGAATGTGATCATAACTATTCAAAGTGCTGGACAGGAGCAATGGTGGCTCCATGTTCAGTTTTCTGTGAGCAAAACAATTGTGTTATTACATCCCTGAAGCCTCAGGAATGAATTTAGGATCTAGTTTTGCAGGAGGGATCTAACAGAAATGCATTTTACTAGTGCTTTAGGCTTTGCCAAAGCTCATGTATTCAAACACATTCTGCTTCTTAGAATGTGATTCAGAACCAGCTGCAGTTTTGAAGAAATTCATGCTGTAATTGTAAAAGGGGACAACCAAATTATAGCTGAGTCAGCAGATGCTTTTGCTTTAGTGATATGAATACACTCCAAGCCAGCAGTAATCATAAAAATAACTGATTATTCGTACATGAGTGGAACACGTGAAAGTGTGGACAAAGAAAAAGTAGCATGGAGATATTTTGAATTAATCTCTCTAAAGGATGAAAAAGAGGAGGTCTGTGGTGTGTGTATTAATCAGGTCTGTTTCTCTGTCACTTGGATTTTTATTTTTATTCACCCTTTTCAACAATCATTTTCTCATTTCTTGAAAGTTTGACCAAAATGTAATATCAGTGTGTGAGAGCAGTTGAATTACGTTATAGATGTGCTTTTAAATTTTGCTATATTGGTCATCCTTAGGGTTTTTGTTCATTTGTGGGGTTTTTTGTTTGTTTTGGATTTGGTTGTGTTTTGGTAGGTGAAAAAATTCTGTATAATATGGATTATTCCAGTTGCAACCAAATTTCACTGTAGTGACTTTTAACATTTTCATTATGTTTAGTTTGTCTTGGAAGCCATTGAGCTAGTTATAGAGTCAACGGTAGTTCACTCCCTCTCCAGTCTCTCATATTACCCTAAATATTTACAAGAAAGGGAACTC
>VWYK01075463.1:5171-21730 GCA_013399775.1 Semnornis frantzii
CGCGGCGGCAGGCGGGGCCTCGGGGGCGGGGCCCGATGGCGGCCGAGGGTGCTGGCTGTAGAGGTGCCGCGGCCTGAGCTGGTGGGTGCGTGGCTGGAGGGTCCCCCATGCCGCTGAGGAATTGTTACTTGCTGCTAGCGAACCCTGCACGCACGCCTCCTCTTTCCCCCTTGATCTTCCTCCCTCAGCTTCAGCTGGCGCTGCTGCCGTGAGCAGCAGGCTTAGGCCTTTATATGGGATCCCGTAGAATCCTTTTGATCGGAAAAGACCTTAAAGATAATACATTCCAACCATAAGCTAACACTACCAGGTCTGGTGCTAAAGCAGGGTCCACAGCATCACCTAGAAGTACCAAAAGACAGGTCAAATGTAAGAGGAGCCGGCGATCTGCAGCGTGTAGCCTGCTTCAGCCCCTACTGGTAAATCGAGATGCGTTACCTAGCGTCTGTTAACATTTCTTCACTGCCAAGATCGTGTAGCAGTGCGCAAGAGAGGGCATAACTGATTGTTTCAATAAATGCTTCTATTAATTCTAGAAATAGTGTGTGACTTACTGTGATAATGAAAATTCCAGGCTTTACTAGGAAGTAATACTTCAGAAATGTTACGTTAGGGAAAGACGCTGCAACTGCCTGGATTTTGAATTTTAAAATGTTTGTTCTGGTGTGCGTTCCCAAATCAAAGGATGTGAAGAAAATGAGAAAAAAAATTTCCTTTTTTAACAGCATGAACAAGATACCTGCCTGACAGATGACATACACATATAAGATGTCATGAAGAACCTAGAATATCTGTGGCCTTTAATGAATGCAGGGTCAAGGATATGTATTAGAGAGCCAGGGTCCATTAATAATTTGGAAATGTAAGGGCTATCAGGAATTAGTTATGCCCAGTGGTCTAAAGCTACTGCAACAAGGACTCCATAGCCTGATTCAACAGCTGAATGTAAAAGATTGTTCTGTGCTCTATATTATCTACCACACTATATGTTATGCAACTGATTGCCAGCCACCTTATTTATTGAATATCTTCACCCTACATGTTGGCTGAAATTTTTTTTTGGGGTGTTTTTGGTTTTTTTGTTGTTGTCTGGGTCTAACCGTAGATTACCCTACAGGAAAAACATGTAAAGGAAACTGGAATCCTACAGCCATGCAAAGAATGATGAATGTGCAACAAAATGTTTAGCCATCTTGCTGTTTGCAGTGAGTTCACAAATGAATGTACCTATTTAAGTGCAATCATTTCAATTGTTCCAGGACTATTCAGTCCTTGTTTACTTCATACTCAGTATTTACCTTTGTAGTTTACTGTAGTTATTACTGTCATTCACTGTAGTCACTTAGTGATTTCTGATAACCCTGTACTAGTAAAATGGTTTTATTTGTGAGATAACAGTTTGGAAAAGACTTCACAGGTAATCAGAGTGAATACAAAAGATTTTTTTTCCCCCCAGTATTTTGTTGTTCTGTGCAGAGTATTCTTTTTGTTTACTTTCATAGTCCCTAATGTATATTTCTGTTATTGCTTGAATTTGCATATGCTTCACTCCTCTAGGGTTCTGTGCTCTCTAAAGATAAAATGTTGCTGCCAGTGTTAAGAGGGTTGAATACCTCAGTAGGATAATGTTCCTATAAAATCTCCATAGACTTTTACTAATGAGAGTACACAGAAAAGAGAGCTATTTAGAAGCAATTCAAGTTGTCTAGGAAGAAGAATGACTTTTCATCAGGAATGACTGAAATGAAACACCGTTCCTGGTGGTGTTCAGAAAGCGCGTGGACAGGACACTTCAGGAAGTGCTTTAGTGGTCATGGTGGTGTTGGGTTGATGGTTCGATTTGATGACCTTAGAGGTCTTTTCCAGCCTCTATGATTCTATGATTTCAGTGAAATGCCTGAGCAGATTCGTGGATAGTAAAAATTCTGAAGCTACCCAACACCAGCTAGAGATATATCCTGGATGGTTTGCTCACTTCTTCCTCTGCGTATGTGGTAACACATTTGTGCCTTGCACCATCTGTTGTCACTGTTGCGCCATTCTCTGAGGCTTATTTTCTTTTGGTGTGCAGTTTATGTCTTGTTTATCGTTGCACAATAAAACTCAGACCCATTGCTGATGGGCTGATCTGTTGTATAAGTGTGCATTTCCTGATGCATGCTTCACATTTGCTTCTCCATGTACATGAGCAGTATACTTTATGATTGTCTCTAGTTGAAGAAATTCTCAGATTTTCTGGTGCTTGCTTTTATGAGTTTTCCAAAAAAGGCAAAATTATTATTCCTGGGAGCATCACCAGTAATCACAATCTAGTCCACACTGTTTTGAAACAGCAGAGCAATGGTGCCAGCATTGCTGAGGTTTTATGCTTTGTCGATAACAACAGATGCGGCTTCAGCTGAGCTGTGGCACGAAATGCTCTCATTGCAAGGCTAAAGTGTAGCCAAGATGCAGAATATACTTTCATCTGTGATGTGGTCAGAGTGATGTCCATATCCTTACATGGAAATAGTCATGGTGAGTGAAGTGCTGTTGGACTTCCAAGACTGGAGGACATAATTTTGTCATCTTTTGCATTTAGTTTTTTATTTTTTTCTTCTTTTTTTTTTTTCCCCTTCTAAATAAAGAACATTTGGATAAACTGTTTACTGTTTAATAAAGCATGCACAAAGTGCTCTTTCTGCCTTTATAACCATGTTTTTTTCCAGATGTTAGTTGTATTTTCAGTTGTTGAGGCACACATACACATACATACTGGATTGGGGTTTTTTTTGCACTGGCAAATAGGCCCTGTGTAGAAGGTGATGCTTGATGGCTTAATAGTATTATCCAGTGGGATTGCAAATATGCTCTGTTTCAATAGGAGGCTGCCTGTCCTAAGTGTTTTCCACAGCCAAGTCTTTGGCAAGGAAAAGAATTGGCAGAAATGAAAACAGTGACTGGGCAACTCATTTTAAAGTGATGAAAGGAAAGCATTTATTTAAACTAGCCTGTCAAGACCTTGTGCTGACACCTCTAGAACTTTTTGGTCACTCCTAAACAGATTCTTTTGAGCAAAGAATGACTGAGATCCTACTTCTCCCACTGGATCTGAGCAGGGTGATTGTTGTCTCTGACACTTGACTTCATTGGAGACAGCCTGTGGTGGCTGCTCAAAGTGTCTAATGGAATAGACAGACCGGGGTGCTATTTAAAAATACTAAGATTGTTCAGTAGCTAATCCTACTGGGTGTATTTGCTGGATGATTGGTTAAGGTTTGAAAAAAACCACAACAAATTGTAAAATCTTCTAGGCCACAGTTCAACAAAGTGCTTTTTCATTGATGTGCAGAGAAATGAACTCGTCTTTATTTAACTAGCTTGAACGTGTAAAAACGATTTAAAGTTAGACTTCTGAGTGTAACTTGATCTGAAAAGTTACTTTTTCCAATTTCAGAACTTAAGCGTGACCCCCAGTTTGCACTTGATTGCTTTTAAAAATTCATTATTTTGAAGGCATAGCTACACCTCTTCTACCTGTATCTCATTTTATGTCTTTGCAAAGGCCAAGGAATAAGTTCCTGGATCCCCAAGTTCTGCTAGAAGATGAGTAGAGTCTGCTTAGAGGATGACATTGGAGAGAAAAAAAAAAAAATACTGTCACAAATAACTCTAATCCACAGACCAGGAATAAATCTTCAATGGCAGATGGAACCTTGACATGCCAGTGAGAAGAAAGCCCACCCATGTGGCTATAGCTGCAACTCCGTGTACAGCTCTTTGTGCTGCACTCTTCCATGGTAATGAAAAGGGAGAGAAGCACTAAAGCTTTCTTACCTCTTCACAAGCAATCACTGGCTAATTGATGCAATATGGCTGAGATTGTTATTGGCATCTAAGGGACTGGGCATCTAATTTCTGCTAACATGATTGATGATCTCACCATAACTTTTTTTTTTTTTGAAAAGTAGGTTCCTGTCTGCTGGAGAAATACCACTTTATTTCTCCATTCAGATGAAAAATGCTAGAGTGAGTGTCCATGCTCCCTTTAATAGACTTTTTACTTTGATGTTTGTTTCTGACTGCAAAATGCATGTTTTTGCTATTTGTATACAGGGAGACCGAGAAAAACTTAATGGAAGCTTGTTCTCTAGGGAGAGCACAAGAGACTCTACACTCTTTCTATGCTCTTTCACTTTTGCCTAAATGTGATTTTAATGGTAAGGTAAAATGGTACAGCTTAAACATGAAAGCAGAATGAATGGATACAGGAGAGCATGACACCTTTTATATTGGCAGTCTTTGCTGACTGCAGCAAGGTGAAATCAAGGTGGAGGCAGTGCTTAAATGGGACGCATGAAGCCTAAAGTAGAGCTGATGGACTGAATTTTGCTTTAATTTATACCTTGTGTAGTTCCATTGAAGTCAGCAGGGAGATGGATCAAAGCAGGACTTTGCCACTAAATAAGAGGGTGCTCAAAATTGCTCACGCTGTCATTTTTGCAACCTTGGTCATAATCCTCAAATAAAAATTAGAGTTATCTAGCAAAAAGTGGTATTTTCTGAGGAAAAAATTGAAAATGTTTAGGAAAATAATAATAAAAGAAAAATAAATTATTTGGGCTTTTGACTTGTTCTTTTGTATTGGGAGTGCCACACCTTCAGAGGAAGCGGAATGTTGAGTCACCTTTCAACAGTATTCTTTTAGGAGAGGTGGGGTGGAGGGCGGGAATGAGGTGGATCATTTTGTTGCTGTTGACCTACTTGCCATGCTTGGTTCCCTGTCCAGCTGGGAGGACTCTTTCTGAAGTCCCTGGCAAGGCAGGAGTGTGCAGAGCAAGGGGTGGTATGAAGGAGGCACAGGTAAAACACAGCATGTTCTGGGTCTGGCTTCAAATCAAGGGTGTGGGTTGACTGCACTGCCACAGATTCCATTGGATGCTCCAACCTGGGATCTTTTCTTGGCTGTCCATTGAGTGGGAAGAGAGAAGGAGAATGTTGCCCACCTATGACTGCTCCCACTTTAAACTCGGGTGCCTGAATTGCACCCTGGAGATTTCCTGCCTACCCAGAGGAGGATTCCAAATATTGCTCTTCAAGGCCAAGGGCAGCCCTTGAGACTCATTCTAAAGAAGGTGGAACATGAGAGAAGAAAACCATCTTCGGTGAAACAGCAGAAATAATGCTCCAAATCTTTCCCCCTCGTGATTTGCACAAAGATTATAGGAATTTAATGTCTTTAAGAGCCTTGCTTTTCTGCCAGATTTCATTAAAATTGGCCAACCATGTCAGAAGTTATGGGACAGGAGTTGAAGAAAGACTGACAAATAGTGAAATAATTGTATCCTGGGGGGGGGGGGGAGTAAAATAGAAGCCTAGTTCCGCTAGGATATATTGTATATGGAGATAACCAGCTCTGAATACATTCAGAGACCAGCTGCCTTCTGAATAGGAACTGATGTGGGAGTCAGACAAGGGGAAACAATCTCAGACTAGTGTGCCTGCTCACTCGTGCTGGGAAGTGTGAGAAATTCAAGGTTTTCTATTTCATTTGTTTAACCAGAGGAAAAAGGAAAGCTGGGGAAGAGTATGAGCAGTATTACCAATGCTAACCTTGAACATTTGGGCATCTCCAGTTTGATCCTACAGTAGGAAGAGAAATTTTTAAAAATTAATTCTCATGAATGTGTATGAGAGTAAGAAATCTGAACCTCTTGGGTTTTTTTTTAGCTTTTATTTGCTCCCAGCAAGGTTTGAAACCTTCCTGAAATGAATAAATGTGATGTTTGTTCCAGCAATGGGATTAGTAAAAAAAACACACTGAAAATTTTCTTGTGCTCAGAAGAAAAGGAGTTGGAGGAAAAAAGAAAAAACAACTTTGCAAGAGACATTTTCTCTTGTTTTAAGAGTATGCTGGTTGGAAGGAGGTCTAGCAGCTGAAGCACAGCACCACTGTCAAAAAGCTGCTGGATCCAGCCAGCTTGTTTGCAGCCCTTTCCAAGCGTAGGGGGCAGAACTGCTTTGCAGCCTCTTCTGCAGTTTGCCTCAGGTACCACAAACTTCACCTTTGTTTTTTTTTGCTTCACCTCATGGTCTTTTTTTTGGCTGTGTGTTAATACTCATCACCTGAGTGGCTTTGTTAATGTCATATAGCTTGCTTTGTAAAAGTAATTCTTGAGAGCAGCATCACACTTCAGTGGATTTATTTTTGTAGTTGGAAACATCTCTCTGCTGCAGGGTCTTTTAAACAGCTGTATGGTTCTCTTTACATAAAGGTAGGGCTAATTTTCTCATTATACACTGATTCAAAAGGCATATTCCCCACTTCCATCAGAGAGGTGCTGGGAAGATTTTGGGCAATGCTTCTGTCTCCTGTATGCTGTTATGTGATGGTGGATCAACCAAAGGAAACCTGATCATCCAAAGTACTTGCTTGCTCAGGTTCTCCAAAATGTCTTAGGAGTTCAGACTTCAAGAAAGCAGCCTTAGAAAAACAATGATAGGCTTGAACAACTAAAATACAAACTATATGCCAATGACCCTCTGCTCTCCTGCACAGCCTAAGCTCTACTTATTCTGCTCTAAGGACTTCTGAGTAAAATCCCACTCAGCATCTCTCTGTCACCATTATAGTAACATCTCAGTTTCCAGCTAGTCCACTTGATGTTTATGGAGATAGGAGGAAGTGCTTCTGCATGTAGCAACTGTCCAGGTGATTTTTGTCATGCCAAAAACATGTGTGTCAGGTTCAGAGGCTAGTAGCTGGAGCATCTAGCTTGAGAATCAAATAAAACTCTCTTTGGCCCTCAGACTGCTGCCCTAAAGTGCCACATGGAGTGTTTAGCACTGATAGCAAAGCATTCCAGTCCCACCAGGGCTGCTGGAATCAAAGGAAATGCTCTAGAGTGGTTATAGTTTTCTCAATCTGACTGTTGAGTGTAGATGGGAATTTATTTCTTTAACTCTCCGTAAGTCTGAAGTCCTTTTCCAGAACGGTTTGATTTCTCTTGTGAGAACACAGATCCCAAAGTATTCCAGAGTTTTGATTGCATCTACTTCTGTTCATTAATGAGAAAAGCATCAGCTTCCAACTCTCCCTCTGCTGAGACAGGATGAATAATTTCCCACACTGGCCAAAGATATTTTAGTCTCTTTTTTTCTTGCTTTCTGAAGTAACAAGGAGGAAGACCATGAAGCTGTGTAGCTGTTAGAATTTTAAGGGGTAAAGGAGGTTCTCAGGGCTGGTGCTACAAAGTCCTTCCTCCAAAAGAATCTGTTAGATTGTCTTACTGTCTGTATTCATACAAACAGAACAACTCTCTGTTTCTGGGCCTGTGTCTCTCTCTCCTGGCCTGAGCTTGGAGGTATTTTCCTCAGCTTTGACTGCTAAGTGATTGTTAAAATCAGCTCTATTTGAAAAGTAATACAAAGGTCTCCCAGGCAAGATTGGATTTTTTCTTTTCTTCTTCACTTAAAATATCCTTCTGTACTTGCTTGTTTCAGCCAAATTTGTGATTTACTGCTTCTTGAAAAGAGTCTGAAGAGACAAGGTTATCACAGATACGATGTACACCCACTCCCCATAAACTAAAATCCTATACAGACTAACACAACTTTCTTTACAAGCCTGCAATAAAATATCTCAAGAGAGGTACATGAACTTTCAGAACTCAATAAAGGCAAGTAATAGTGGAAGTTTATGAAACCTACCCTTCCTGAAAACCATCTATAACACTTGATTATGCCTTGACTTTTCCTGCTGCAGTTCCATTAATTGGAGTGGCAGAATACTGTGTGTGAATTGCTGGGGGATTCTACCTTATATAGCACAGAGGAGCTATGGCTATTGCCATATGCCAGATTTCTCACTTTGCCTGAAGGATGGAATAAAATGATTTATTAGACAAGTAATTCAAATCTGTGGGGCAGGTGAAAGTATTTCTAGATTCTCCTGGGCTGTCAATTATAGATCACTGCTCTGATATTGAAAGGGAAGGGGTGGGGCTCCCACACCATTTTCCTCTCTTCTCAAATTCCCTACATATTCTCAGGATCTCCTCAGACTTTTAATAAAAATACCAGAAGAGAATCTTTTGACTAATGATTTCAAATTCCCTGCCCTGCCCTGCCCTTCCCTGCCCTTCCCTTCCCTGCCCTGCCCTGCCCTGCCCTGTTGGTCCCCTCCCCTCCAGCTCTCTCACCCAAGAGGTGTTCCAGGTCATTGACCATTTTCATGGCTGTGCTCTGGACTTCTCTAACAGGTCCATGTCTTTCTTGGATGAGCTGGATGCAGTCCTCCAGGTGGGGTTTCATGTGAGTGAAGTAGAGGGAAAAATATTCCCTTGATCTGCTGGCCATGCTTCTTTTCATGCAGCCCAGGTTATGGTTGGCTTTTTGGGCTGCAAGTGCTCCTTGATGGCTTCTGAACAATTTTTAATCTATCAGCTGATCAAGTGAGGGGAAACAGCTGGTCACTGGCATAAGGGTACGAGTCCACCAGCCAGCACTGGATCACAGTCACAGGCATGTTGCTGCTTTGTCTCAGACAAGTGTGGAGGCTCTTCAGCACGCCAGAAAGAGGGCTGCAAGCACACCTGGCATGGCTAAGCTTCTTCCTCTGATGACTCAAGAAATTAAGTTCAAATATGCTTAGCTACTGAATTACACAAGTCTCCCCGAGGGGGAACTTAGACACAGCATCTTGGAGAAGATGTAAGAGGAAAAATTGTAATGGAACTGTCATCCTGGGGAGAAAGAAAAAGAAAAAAAAAAAGTACTGACCACTATTACAGACCATAATGCATGGAATTGTGTGGAAAATTAAGGTATTAGATAGAAAACAAACCAAACCAAAACAATAAATGCATACATGTATGTTGGGATAAGAAGTAAAACAGCAAGAAAGAAGCCTGTAAATTCTGACAGTGCAGGCAGTGATGTATCTAAACTGTTTTAAAGTTTCTGACCTCATGTCACACTGAAGGAGCTGTGAAGGGAGGGTTAAATAAGAAAGCAGAAGGAAATAAACAATGGCAAAGTTTTAATGAGTTCTGCAGTCCTTTAAAACCCATGAAAGACCGCTGGAGATTTAACAACCAACAAAGGCAAGATAGAAAAAGCAATCAGGTGCATGTTAGAGGAGATAAGAGCAGCATGCAGCCAAACAGCACATACTTCACAAAAATTTAGACTTCATTATGTTTTAAACCTTGAAAAGAAACTTTGCTCTTTTACACCATCACAATATGAAGTCTAGAAGTAAAATCATGCTTTGAGACTTTAAATAGATGCTGTCTCCCTGGCAATTTTAATTAGCTTGCTTCTGTTTATACAAATGTGTCTGTGGGGAGTTGGTTTGAAGAATGGAAGAATAAGCCTACATGAGTATGTGGAATAATTTTAGTAGCCATAATGTAAGTTTCCTTTGTCTGCCCACGAGCAAAGCCATCCAAAATAGCATAAAATTAATATTTTTAATTTATCCAAAATCCCTGCTTGTTTAATGTACTGGTTACATTTTCCTAGCTTACTCCTGTGATAATGCAAAGGAAGGAAGGAGAAAGGGAGGGAGGGAGGAAGGAATTTGGAAGGAAGGAAGGAATTTGGAAGGAATTTGGAAGGAAGGAAGGAAGGAAGGAAGGAAGGAAGAAAGGAAGGAAGGAAGGATGAAAGGAAGGAAGGAAGGAAAGGAAGGAACAAATATGGAAGGAAGGAAAGGAAGAAATATGGAATGAAGGAAGAATATGGAAGGAATTTGGAAGGAAGGAANGTAATGACAGGACAAGGGTCAATGATTTTAAACTGAAAGAGGATAGGTTTAGATTGGACACAAGGAAGCCATTCTCTATGATGAGGGTAGTGAGGCATTGGAGCTGGTTGCCCAGAGAAGTTGCGGATGCTCTCTTCCTGGAAGTGTTCACAGTTTGGTTGGATGGGGCTAACCTGGTCTAGTGAAAGATGTCCCTGTCCACAGCTGGCAGGTTGGGACTAGGGGAGCTATCAGATCCCTTCTGATCCAAACCACTTCAAGATTTCGATGACTGAAAAAAGTGATCTGATCAGTTGAAGATGACAGAATCAGAGACCTGGATCTGTTTGTTGTTCTGTCAGCTGTTGTCTTTTGCAGATAAAGTCGATAGCTTTGGGGTTTTCTGAGCGCACGTCGTGCTGTGGCTGTCGAGGCACGTTGAGGGCAAGGCTGGGGTCCGGGCTGTGTGAAGCCAGTGTTGTGACCGCCGTTCATTTCCGCAGAGCCTGGTTTCCTGCCGTCCCGATGGCTACGCCCCGCTTGGCCAGCAGGTGGCAGTGTCGCCTTTCCGTCTGAACTGGGGGAAGGTGCTGTGCGCTACACATTCTCTACTCAAACAGCCCCTCCTGCTTTCAGCCAGCCCCTCTGCCTGCGAGCGCGGCGACATCCCCTTCCAAAGCTCTCTTAACATTTAAACGCTTACTTAGTCATCAGAGTATTTTTAAAAGCAGAGCTTGGAAATCCTGTTGCTTTATAAGTCAGAGTTGTTCCTTTCCCATCTCTGGCTCTCAGTTGCAGACAGAACTCCCACGACTCCAAGACGAGCTGTAGGGATGGAGTTGTGTGTATCGAGTCTTTGAGGAGCACAGACATTCAGCACCATGCCCGGTCTCAGACCTCGTAAACGTGCATCTTTTAGCAGCCGGGCTTAATGGCACTTCCTAATATTTCAAATGACTCTTGCGAGCAGATGATGGAAGGAGATACAAAATGCAGCTATTTTCATGCCTATTGTTAAGTCTTTGCTTTGCTTATTAGGTCCAAACGATCTGATGTCCCTTCTTTGTGGAACGACTGCCCGGTGACATACCCAAGGTCAGCAAGTCATTGAGCTCAATGCTGTGCCAGGTCCTGCACAGCAGTTCTAAGGCTATTTCAGCATTGGCATCCCTGCCCCGTTCTGAGACCTTTTTTGCATACCAAAGTGTACAGCAGTGCATAGTTTCATATGAAAATGAATGAATAGTATTTTTTCCCCCTTTTGCCTAAGCTTTGTGGGAAATTTGGATTTCTCTGTCAGATTGAGAGACATATGAAGGGCTTTCCACGACAGCTATTCTGATTTAGCTTTTGCTGCTATGAGAGACACAAAGCAGCTAAAATGCCTTGTTGATTCCTTGTCTATTGGCATTATCAAGAAAAATTGTAAAAATAGTAGTTTTTCATTGCCTAACTGCCATTTGCCCTGGACTGTTAATACCTACAATCTGCTATTTAAATATAGTCTGTATTCTGACAGCTTGAGGAAATTTGATGAGGCTTATTAGGAAATTAAGTTTAGTTACAGCTAAGTTAAACAATTATGCTGAGGGCATGCAGTCCACCAGGACAAGTGAACCTGCAGAGATTCATTATGTCTGCTGGTTGAAAGCAGAGTATGAGGCTTTATTTCTGTTCAGTTAAAGAAGTACAGTGAGGGCTTTCTGGAGTTTGTGTAGTTAAAGTAACAGATCAAGAAGAAAGTGCAGGTCATTACATTTTCAAGCCTAACCTCTTAAAAAAGAGAGTTGCTGTTTTTAAGAACCTCATCTTCTCCATTTATGACCTGCCTTGTGTCTCTGCTTGTGCCTAGATGCCTCCGTGTGCTGCTTGTGGTGACGCCCGAGCATCCGCTGGCAGCCTGGGAAGTGCTGGATGCTTTCGCCGCAGGCGGGCAGCTGGAGGCTTTGTGCTGGGGCAGAGTCACCCAGGTCTAGGGTGAAACAAGAGCACGCTGTTAGCCTCTGGCAGCCTGCCGATGCACTGGGCATTGTGTTGCCCTCAAGTCCTCTTAGCTGTACTGGGAGCTGCCTTGCAATTTCCATGTTGTCCCTTAGGTAATTGTTCCAGGTGCTCGGATACCATGGTGACGACTTCTGTCAAGACAGATAAGTAGGAACGGTTGCTGACTTAAAGCCAGTGGGATATTCAGGCCTGGAAAAACTGCTGTTCTGAGGCGGCACTTGAACAACAGATGTTTCAAAATAGATGTTTTGGCTGGATAGGTTCTGCAGTCTGCATAGAATCATACAATCACAGAATCAACCAGGTTAGAAGAGACCTCTGAGCTCATCCAGTCCAACCTGTCACCCAGCCCTATCCAATCAACTAGACCATGGCATTAAGTGCCTCATCCAGGCTCTTCTTGAATCAGATTCAAGAATTTGAAGATTCAAGCATCTTCAGAGGTTTTTATGTCTCAACTAGATAAAGCCCTGAGCAACCTGGTCTGATCTCACAGGCGACCCAGCTTGATACGGAGGTTGGACCAGAGCCCTCTGGAGGTCCCTCCTCATGCACACAAACTGCTGCAATGCCTCAAGGCTTGAACGTGGTCAAGCTCTGTTGTGTGTCTGCAAGTTGTGGCTCTAAGAGTTGCAGCTCTGCACATACTGTTCATTTCCAAGATGTGCTTCAAACAACGGTTAACCCTCAGTTGTTCTGTGAGCTGTTATTAGTGTTGGGTAAACCATGGAAAGCACAGCCCTGGATGAAGCCCCAGGGAGGCCTGCATAAGGGTGGAGATCAGGATTTGGTAATGCAGTTGGAGAGGGAACTGTTTTCCCACCCCAAATTCTTTTCCTGTTACACCCAAGTCTTGCTCTGTTACTGATTCACCTATAGACCTTAATCCTTTAATCATTCCATATGAGAGTAAAAAAAACATTCTTTTTCTTGTTGGAGTGATTTGCCTGTGATGCAGACCAGAACAACCCCAACACAAATCTCCTTGTCTTTTTTTTTTTTTAATTACTTACTGTATTTTCATTTTGAATGTACTCCTTGATGAAGGAATATTCCCTCTAAAAAGTAAATAAATAAAAAATAAACATCTACTCATCTTTTTTTTTCCCAGCAATTTGTTCATGCAGTTATTCTGCTGGAGCAGTAGATCATAGTCAAAATCTAACTGTGGTGTTTCAAGACCAGCATCAAGTTCCATAAAGGTGTTTCAAGAACGTTGTGACCTCCAGCTAAAATTGCAATGAATGGCCACAGACTTTTATCTGATATTTGAACCTAAGAAAGGTGAATTGGGTGTAATAAAAGAGGCTGACAAAGAATAGATTCTGATGGACTATTCTGATGTCACTTCTTGAGAGATGCAAATACTTGGTATGGTCCCAGAGTGGAAGCCGCTGGATTAGAGGCTGCCTAAGGGAACTGGAAGGCAGAAAACAGGACAACTGTTGTCAGTGCTGGGCAAGGAAATAATCAGAGAAAGGATCAAATATTGTTCATGGGCCTTTTCCTTTTTCATACATTCCTGTGTGACCTACTGTAGGTGATCCTGCTCTGGCAGGGGGGTTGGACTAGATGATCTTGTGAGGTCCCTTCCAACCCCTAACACTCTGTGATTAATACCCTCTCCAGGGAGCATGCTGTCAGGCTGCAGCTGGGAGGCACTGGACATAGAGAAAAAGGCTAGAATATAAGATGGAAATGATGACTGGAGTGAGAGGAGTGGTTTGAAATTCAGCAGTTCAAAATGCAGCATTATAGGATTCTTTGCTATTCAAGTTAGTTACCCTGAGGAAATGCCTGAGGAGAAAGATCTAGGCAAACTACTTGAATGGATCATGAATCCAGTCTTCTAATGTGAGGAATCTGTGAAAAAAAATGTATGTGGTGCATCAAAAGAGGTGCTTCCAGTGGATATAGGGGATCTTCTAGATGAATTAAAGCCTGGAAGGCAATATGATTGTTCTGCAGAGCTCCATGGTTGCAATACTTCTGTGACAGGTTCAAAACTCTGCTGCAGTTTTTCCTTCAGAGAAGATGCCACTGAGAAGTCGAGCCCCATGTTTCTGCAGAAAGGTTAACAGGTACTGTGTGCAGTTCTGGAGCCCCTAGCACAGGAAGGACATGGAACTGTTGGATCAGGTCCAGAGGAGGCCACGAAGATGATCAGAGGGCTGGAGCAGCTCTCCTATGAGGGCAGGCTGAGAGAGTTGGGGCTCTTCAGCCTGGAAAAGAGAAGGCTTCCAGGAGACCTTAGAGTAGCCTTCCAGTATCTGCAGGGGGCTACAGGAAGGCTAGGGAGGGACTATTGACAAGGTCTGGCAATGACAGGACAAGAGGCAATGGGTTTAAACTGGCAGAGGGGAGATTTAGACTGGATGTCAGGAGGAAGTTCTTTGCAGTGAGGGTGGTGAGACACTGGCACAGGTTGCCCAGGGAGGTTGTGGCTGCTCCCTCCCTGGAGGTGTTCAAGGCCAGGTTGGAGGAGGCCTTGAGTGACCTGTTCTAGTGGGAGGCGTCCCTGCCTATGGCAGGGGGTTGGAACTAGATGATCATTGAGGTCCCTTCCAACTTTACCATTCTATGATTCTATGAAAAGAGGACATATTTGCTCCATGACTTACTAACTATTCTGTTTTTTGGAGCACATTCAGGAAACTTTGCAAGATGAGCCTTGCAGAGTTTCATGAAAATTTCTGTCCCACAGGAGAAGAGCAGTTTGGCTAAGCGTGAGGTTCGTTAACTTCTGGGTGACCTTTTCACAGCAGATACAGGGCTGTTGCAGGAGCTAGTAATGAAATGCTGATCATTTAGCAGAACCCAGAAAGCACTCCATAAATGTGGCTAGAGACAACAATGTGAAATCCGAAGAAACAGGTTTCCTGCTTCCAACCTATGGTTGAAAATAAAGCTGGGTTCAAAGACGAATCAAATTGTGCAATGTTATGAAAATGATTTAAAGGGAACCAGTGTTGTTGGAGGGTTGGTTTTGTTCTTAGCATGGAGACACAGTATTTTCATTAAATGGATGAATAATACAGGGATTAACCTGTCAAGGAGGAAAATGGCATACGGCGCTCAAATTCTGCAGCTATTTTGGGGAAGGTGACAAATGTGTGAGTGGAGATTAGACTGGTTTTCTTTTAACCCTTTATTCTCCCTCCAGAAAATGCCCTGCTACTGCAAGCAGAAAAGGCAAGGCAGATGCCTGCACCATGGCAGGGGTAACCATGAGTGTATTTTCTTTTAGTGGGAGCATTTAGTTTTAACTAGGAGGTGGCATATGATATAACCTGGGGTCCCAGGAGGACAGGAACAGATCCTGCAGTGCTATGGCACATCTCATGATGTCTTCCTTAGGAAGAGCCTCACATATCATAGAATCTCAGATGACAGGTCTTGGAAGGGACCTCTGGAGATCATCTAGTCCAACCCCTGTCCCAGAGCAGGTTCATCTGGAGCAGGTTGCACAGGATGGCATCCAGGAGGGTTCTGAATGACTCCAGAGATGGAAACTCCACCATATCTCTGGGCAGTCTGTACCAGTGCTCTACTACCCTCAACATAAAGAAGTTCCTCCTCATGTTTAGATGAGACTTCCTATGTTCTAGTATGTGTTCAATGTTTTTTTTCTTTTTTTCTTTCTTTCTTTCTTTCTTTTCTTTTTCTTTTTTTTTTTTTTTTTAACTTTAGGTTGGGTCATTGAAATAATTAATATTCAAATTAAGTNGATTATTTAATTAAAATAATGCCCAAAGAAATCCTTTAGGATCACACATTGCTAAACATCTTCCTTACATTTAAGAGAAAGATGTACAGGAGATATTAATATGATTAATTCTATCAGCTTATTTTATAAATGCTTTGTGATGACATATCAAACATCATTTCTGCATGGCAGCACCTGGATATGAGCACAACCATCTCAGTGTGCCAGAGCAGGGAAGTGGAACTGAACTGGGAGTAGATGAGTGAATGGAGAATAGGAACTCATCAAATACTGTGATGTGCTGGTAATGGATAGGAGTTGGGGAAGGCAGAAGAAAGCAGTGAATGACTCTACAAATATAAATCCTCACTGGGGCTCTGCTGTGTGTAAAGGGTGAGGGGAGGCTTTTACAGGTCTTGATTTACAGCAAAGAATGAGGAGAATTTTCATGTTGCCATCCCATTCCTGAGGTTAAGAATAGAAAAAGGGAAGCATGTTTTCCTTTTGAAAGTGGATTCCAAAGCTGAAAATCCACCCTATGGCTCTCTGCTTTGTTCCTATGCCCTCTGATTCTCGTGCTCCAGATTGCAGCCTAGTTGCCTGGCTGAAACTGGAATTAGTCCTCTAACCACAAATAATGTCAGGCAGAAAGAGGTTTTGCAATGTAGTAAACTTACACAGACAGTGCCAGATGGCTTTTACAGTCCAGTTTGGCCCATGAGCGTTTGCTCGTGTGAGTGCATGTGTGTATTTAAAAAAACAAAACCAAAATCTAGTAGCTGCTGGTAACTGGACCATCTGGTAGCTGTTCCATCCAGTATAATGTCATTTAGTTTTTCTGCTTTTCAAGCAGGTCTGTTTTTAAATGGCTTATTTTAATCACCAGAAACCACATATGTGCCAGTCAGTCGTCTAGTAGTTCCCAGCACTCTTCCCTCTATGCAACCTCCTTCTGTCAGCTGGGGTTTTCCCCAAGATGCCACTCACACTGATACCAACTTTGTCTTTTCCCCCAGGCACCTTCCAGTTTTGCATATGTGGTGCATTTTTTTCCAGCAGAAAGCCATTTCTGTCTCTGTTGTTTGCTCTTTGTAAGAAGAAGCCTCTTTATTATTTCCCCCC
>VWYK01075463.1:21770-33115 GCA_013399775.1 Semnornis frantzii
CCTTTTTTATTCCCCCCCCCCCCCAAAATACTCGTATCTTTTAGCAACGATTCTTTGGTCTTATTCTCTCTTAAGATGAGATCTGATCTCACTTAACTTTAATGAATGCTTTAAAAATTTAAACCATGAAACCCAAGTTTCATATAGCTTTTCTCTTGTCTGGATGAACTGGTTACAGAGCTGTGCAAGTCCCCAAAGCAGGTGCATGGAAAATCCTCCCTAACTGCCTACATCAGTGGGAAATGCATTTCAGTATGTAGATCAGGAGGAAGGCATAAATGGCTGCTGGCTAGATAGCTGCTGCTTTATCACCCTTGAGCAAACTGAGCACCTGAGGCTTAAGTAAGTGCTATTATTTGTCTATTTGTGCCCTTACCTAATGGATGGAATGGTATTGAGGATCGTGAAGGGAATGGCTAAACTCGGTATGCTCTCCTATTAATCGAACTATTTTCTCTAGCTTCTTCACATCTTACTCATGCCTTTGGTGTCCATGAGGCAATGTTGGGACATACTTCCAAAATGAGACTTCTACTGGGAACGCTTTTGTCTTTCCCACACACAGATAGCGAAAAGGACTCCCAAATTAGTTCCTTGCTGTATGTGTGCCTTAGCTCTTTCTCCTTGCCTTAAAAAGCACAGCAGATTTTCGGTTCTGCTTATCCCTGCTGCAGGAAATTTTTGTTAGCATGGCACAGGGTAATCTATATTTTATTTTATTTTATTGCTTTCTCCTTCCTATCTAACCATAATTTGTATTAGTGAAGTACTGTGAAGGGCTTGTGAAGAGGGCTGTACCTCTGGTGTTCTCTCAGCCTGCAGTACCCCTGCAGTCACAGCTCTGGGCTGTGTGATGCAGTGGTTGTAATGTGCAGTGTTGCTCCCAGGATCCGCTCTCTTGGTTTAACAACTCTGCATTACCAACTCAGCCATAGGCAGGTGCAGGCTCTATCTGCCACCCAGTATATCTTTCTCAGACTAAAGGTGAGCAGGATGGCTGGTGGGTTGAAGTAGAAAAACAAGAAAATGGAAGCCTTCATTTTTAGACAGTCTCTGTAGGATGGCAGGTAATAATAATCTGAATTTGATACTCTGCTAATATTTTCTCCATTGTAATCTATATAGCTTCATTTTAATATATTAAATTAATTCCTTAGCTTAGTCAAGAGGTGAAACTGTGCCATTTTGACAATTATTCACATGAAATGCATTTCATAACATGCATTTTTAATTTGTGCCTCCTCTGAAAAGCTAGCATGACTGTGTGTATTCTAGCAGTGCAATCAAAACTAAAATACATGGTTACAGTTCCACATTTTATTTTAAGCCGTATAATATTGTATCTTTTTATGTGAAGACAAAGTTCAAGTTGAATGAATGCATGATTAGATAATTATAACTTGAAAAACGTATCCTAGGATGGAGCTGTATGAAGTCAGTTTTATAAGCAGGCTTCTCAGCAACAGCCTTCACTGGCATTAAAGTACCACGGCATCACTATGAGATAGGGATGCTTTGTTTTCTTACTTACGCCATTGTCCAAGACAGTCAACTGTGATCAGGAAATTGGATTGGCAACGTATTGTATCTATCATGCTGTACCACTGTTGAGGCTGAAAATGGTGGCTGATTGATTTGCTAATAGGATTCATCAGTATTTTCATAGGTATTAGATTGCAGTGCTGCTTTTCCCCCCCTCTGCCTTCTTTTAATTATATTTGTAACTACTAGACAAGAAGTTAGAAGATAGGCACCCAAGTGTCAGCCATATATATAGATTTCAAACCAGCTCTTGCATAGCAGTGCACTAGCAGGGAACTTTCTACTATTTCCAGCTATCCTGGGGACTCTTGCTTCAAGAGGGTTTGGAACTAGATGATCTTTGAGGTCCCAACCTTAACCATTCTATGATTCTATGATCTCAGAAACATCAACCTATTGCCTGTGACTCTATTTGCAATGGCAGTGGCAATCCCCTAAACCTGCATGGAAAGGTTTGGCACTTTGGCCATTCCAGCAAGCTGCACAAAACAACCTGAGTCCACACTTTTCTATACATTTTCTCTCTCCCAAACCAACCTGTAGAGTCCCAAAGAAAATTCAAGGCTATGAACCTCATGCTGAGCTCTGATGGCTGGGGGTTTGGTTTACATATAGTCTTAGCTCAAGCTTCATGATAAGGGCTGTGCTCAAGGCTTCTGTGTCTCTGACACAATAAGACTTCTGCAGATAAAGGTTACATTTGGCTGTGTTGGGAATAGAGGTTTCTTGACAGCCTGTCTAAGATTAGACCAAACACCCACAAGAAATGAGGATAATCCCAAACCTGCTGTCTTCCCTCAAGAGCAAGTCTTTGTGCTTGTGTGACAACATGAAGAGATGATACATAAACACCTACCAAAACTAGACACTGAGCACACAAACATGTCTGTGTGTATGATGTTTCAGGCATGTGTGACTGCTGTCTGTCATGTCATCTCACCCCGGATACTTCTGGTTGGACCTCCAAGAAGATGATCAGAGGTCTGGAGCAGCTCTCCTATGAGGACTGGCTACAAGAGTTGGGGCTCTGCAGCCCAGAGAAGAGAAGGCTTCCAGGAGACCTTAGAGTAGCCTTCCAGTATCTGAAGGGGGCTACAAGGAAGGCTGGGGAAGTCTTGCAATGACAGGACAAGGGGTAATGGGTTTGAACTGGCAGAGGGGAGATTGAAACTGGATGTTAGGAAGAAGTTGTTTGCAGTGAGGGTGGTGAGACACTGGCACAGGTTGCCCAGGGAGGTTGTGGCTGCTCCCTCCCTGGAGGTGTTCAAGGCCAGGTTGGAGGAGGCCTTGAGTGACCTGTACTAGTGGGAAGTGTCCCTGCCTACGGCAGGGGTTTGGAGCTAGATGATCTTTGAGGTCCTTTCCAACTTTACCGTTCTATGATTCTATGAATACTGGCCCAGCCCAGCTGGAAGTGGAGGTAGAGGGGCTTGGCAAAGAACACTGACACTAATAAACAGCATAAGAGAGATTTCTAAAGGAGTGAGACTGTAAGGAATTGAATGTACTTACCTTAAAAAAAAAATAAGAAAAGATATTAAGAGGTCTGGAAAAGAATACAGTGCCTGCACTCCCCAGTGAGTTCTTGCTTCCTTGCCCACAGCAGACCAAACACCATTCTGAAAGATGCTTATTGAAAGTAATAAGCACAGGGCCAGCAGAAACTCAGGAATAACAGCGTGAGTGGGGTATACAAGGCACATGTGTGGGCAGGTTAATGAAGACTTAGCAGTGTGAAACAGCAGTGGATGTGACACCTGAAACTGCCTCTTTCTGTAATGACACTTGGTAGCTAAATTTTGTAAAAGATTTTGAAGCAGCTAATCCCCAGGCTGCAGATCTCTGTCCATTAGCACTGCAGCGTTGCTGGTGGCTGCATCCAGGCTTTCTCCTGTATCGTGGCAGATTCCTCCCTTTGTTCTCAGACCTCCTTCCCCTCAGGCACTTCATGCACATTCCCACTTTCCCACTGAACTCCTGTGTTTGCATTGTGTTTCCAGGCTTGACTTTCCTCCCTCAGGACCCCACACTCATGTCCTCTCTGCTCTCATGTTCCTCCCAGTCCAGCTCCCACTCTGCAGCCTCAGTGCTTCTGTTTTCTCCTACCTCTACAATAGTCCCTTAGCCTTTTTTTCCCTTTATGTCCCCAAATTGGACCCTCCCTGCTTTCCCTGTGCCCACTCCTCAGGGTGTATGTCCCTACAAGAGCACACAGTAGCCCAGGGCATTGTTTTTATCAGCAAACACATGAGAAGAACAACAAACTGCTGGAGTAAGAGGTAGAAGGTAGCACACAATTACTCGCTCCCAGGAGTGCCCCAAAGCAGGTTCTTGGCACATCCTGCAGGATATTGGTGGTTTTAAATTATTTTGTATTTATGTTCCTATCATAACATAGCTTGCTAACCCATTGTTAGCTTTCTTACACAAGGGTTTTCTTCTCAGATGATAAAAAGTGCTGGAATAATTTATATTTCCATAATGAGGTATCATTCTGTTCCACGTCCTGAGGCAGTTGGGACAGCATCTTCTGGGAAAACCCTGCAGATATTGCTTCTGGGGCTTGTGTAGCCATTTGGTGTAGTCTTCTGAGATTTTTTTTTTCACTGCTGAATCCCTCCTTGCAGCTTCATGAGGATCACACTTTGCCCAGTTTGCACCTTGCTGTAGTTTTGCCATCAGCACAAAGAAATGACCAAAAAAAATATGTAAAAGGAAGCTTCCTTTATCCCTTTGTGTATAAAAAAATACCATTCTTTAGAAACGTCTTAGTCTGAAGCATGCAAGAAAGGGTTGTTCTAGCCCAGTGCTCACATCCCTATTTCACCCATTCTGTGGATGGTTAGAACAAGGGGAGCTGAAATCAAGCATTTCTCCCAGTGAATTACAAAGAATGTCAGTTCTGAGCCAGCAAGCTATAAAAATGAGCAAAATGATATAAAAACCTATTACAGGTAGCAAGAGATAATGACCATAATATCCATAATGTACTGTTTCTGCCACTTCATTCTGCATTAGAGGCTATTGTTGAGAATGATCTGGCTCACCAGGTTCCTGTCTGTCCTGCTTCTTGCCTGGCTGCAGAGACTTGCCTGGCTCAGTGCACCGCTGGCTGACCAGACACAGTAAATCAGAAGTGCTCTAGCAAATGCTGTAGGGAGGTGGTACCAGCCTATTTTTTTCATACAGCATCTGACAGACAAAGGTTCAAAGACATGAACTGATGGTGGGGTCAGTCTGGTTGCAGGCCTCAGGGCTCTGTCCCTGCATTTCCAGGAGACAAAATGTTCTCTGTGAGCTGCAATGGCAGCATATGTGCCTGTATGCTTCCTTCCTTAAGCCCTAGAACCAGTTCCCTTCCTACTTGGTTGTTTCACAGTCAGTATGTTCTAAGGATCTCAGCTCCACAGAAGATGGATTTCTCTCTTTCTCTTGGGCTAGGCAGTGTGTGTATGTGCCATGTTCCCTTCCTACTTGGTTGTTTCACAGTCAGTATGTTCTAAGGATCTCAGCTCCACAGAAGATGGATTTCTCTTTTTCCCCTGGGCTAGGCAGTGTGTGTATGTGCCACATAGCATGCACACAATAATTATTGCAAATAAGAGAGATTTTACCTCTGCTGATGTGTTGAAGGTGTGTTAAGCACCTTGAGCAGGTGCTTAACTTTCAGCCGGTTGGAATTAGATAAGGTGGAACCCATCCTAACTGGCTAACTGCTTTTTCAGGGGCCCACTGAAAGCATAAAAGAGACAAGTGTAAACCATGTAACTCTGCTCAGGTTTTGCTGTTGGTTTTTATTGCCACCGTCTCAGCTCTGAGTATTCTGGAGCTGCATGCTGGGGTCCTGCTCTGAGAAATGAGTTGTGCCAGTGTCTGAGATCTGAGTGTGCTTCCCTTGGCAGCCCACCTGAGGGGTAGACTGTCTGGTCTGCTTGGGGTACAGATTGCCAGGATGTGTGACCTTGTGACACTGAACCAGGAGTGGAGACAAAGGACCTTACTGTGCCAGTCCTGCTGGAAATAAGGCACGAGCTCAGTGCTGAGCTCTTCATCTCTGAGCAGAGCTTTTTGCCTGGAAGCAAAATATTACATGCCATGGGAACTTTACTATTTGCTAGCAGCTGAAATGCCTCGGGACTAGATAAAGGCTTTGAAAAAAATCTGGTTTTCGAGTGTACAAAGCTCTCAAAGGTTGAAGACCTCAGCTGCTTTCTGGGAAGTTCCTCCATGAACTTGTGTTTCTGCTCCATCCCTGTGTAGCACCTAACATGACTATCTTCTCCCAGATCAGACCTGTAGAAACCTGTTGGAGTCTTTATAACAACGTCTTTATGTCTTTTGTCACCTGAAAATGAGTACTGACATTGCCTTTTACTGCTTGCAATCTGAGGCAATAAATCAAGTGCACTGTCACACACACAACTCCTTTTGGTTTTGTCACTGTCTGGCTTTTAATTCAGCTCAGACTTGGATATTATTTCTGGTTTTAGACCAAACACAGCAATTAGATGCTTGCCATGTTGCTAATATTTTAAGACTTTCAAATATCAATCCCCATTTCTCTGGATAAATGTTATTCAGCATGGGCAATGCCAAAGCCAAAATGACAACCTTTTGCAGCAGAGAGCAGCTACAAGACAGGCAATACCAGGCTTTATGGCAGGAGAGGCCAGCTGCTGAAGGATCTGCAGAAACACATCAGCATCTAAAACTGCTGCTGTTTAAAGAGGATGATCTGATAAAGCACATTAGAAATGCCATCAGTTGCAGTCCTGCTGGCTAAAGGCATTTCAAAAGTCATATCACCATACCTGTGATGTGTCAGGACTTCTGGTACTCTGCTTCCCTCTACTATTCTGCTAATGCTTGAAAAGTTGTCAAGATAAAGACAAGTTGTCCTCAGCTATTCTGGACAAAATCCTGCAGCAGTGGGAGCCCAGATTGTTTTCTTTGTGTGGCATTGAGCAGCTGCAGCTTTTCCAAACCATTATGTCCTATGGAAGGGAGGCAAACTGCAGCCTACAAAGATCATAGAATCATAGAATGGTAAGGTTGGAAGGGACCTCAAAGGTCATGCAGTTCCAACCCCCTGCCATAGGCAGGGACACCCCCCACTGGTGTGGGGTTTTGTCTAATTGAATCACAGACTGGATGTGGCAGTGTATCTTTTACAGACTGGGGGCTTCTTTCATGTCTTCTCTTCTATCAAACATCTGTGGAACAAGATTAATATTTTTAGCTGCTTTTTTTTTTTTTTTAATTTTTGAAGAAATGAGTCCCTTCAACACAATTTCTGATAGAATCACATTGCCTGATTTCCCATCTTTGAAGTGACCTTTTTCCTCTGCTTCTCTCTAAATGAAATTACTGCAAATTCATTATTCATAGCATTGAGACAGAGACACAGATGTCGAAAGTCATGAGGTTGCTTTGAAAGTCTTTTGACATCTCCAGATTTACTTTAAATGTGCTAATGTCTCATGATAGTGTCAGCAACATCACTCTAGAAAAGCACATTTTAGGCTAACTTGGGAAGCTTGGGGAAGCTATCCATTATGGAAATCTAGCTGTGACTAAGGTGATAAGTTTTTCCTCTGCCATGATTAGTTCTTGATTAAAGTTTCTGGAAGCTGCACATGCCTCAAAATCAACAAAAATTAATCCCCTGGCCATAAAAAATGATAGCTTGCTGGCATGTGTGTAGCTTTTGCAACGCCCTCCTTTTCCTCATGACAATATTTTAGAGGTCAATGCTTGCTTGCTCTGTATCTGTGAAGAAAACCCAAACAGTGATTTCCTCTGGTGAATTATCAAACCTTTCACATAGATCATAGAATGGTAATGTTGGAAGGGACCTCAAAGCTCATCCAATTCCACCCCCCTGCCATAGGCAGGGACACCTCCCACTAGCACAGGTCACTCAAGGCCTCTTCCAACCTGGCCTTGAACACCTCCAGGCAGGGAGCAGCCACAACCTCCCTGGGCAACCTGTGCCAGTGTCTCACCACCCTCACTGTAAAGAACTTCCTCCTAACATCCAAATGTAAAAGTATGAATATTCTCTAAGTTTATTAATATTCTCAGGCAGTAATGTTCTTCAGTTTCAAACATATGTATTCACAACTGCCTTTTTCCCCTCCCCTTTCATGTAGTATGCTGATGAAGAAAAGAAAGTCTCACAAGTTTCATGATACAGCTCAGGAGTTTGGTTCAAAGGAACAGCCACAGTCTTTAGATGAGGAATAGGCAAGCTTGTCTTCTTTTAATATATTTTTATCTCTTATGAAACTTTTGGGCTGTGAGGTTTTGACTCAGGCTAATGTGCTGTTTTCACTCTTGTGATGTGTAATAAAGGGAGAGAAACCAAGTCCCTTAACTTAGAAATGAAATCTGTGTGCTAATGTCACATCTACAGCTTTCTATCACATATATGTTCTGTGTGGATGGATGAAGTTTATGCAATGCTTTTCCTGGAGAGTTTTGATGAAAAGTCCCCCAGCTTGTTGTCCAATGCTGCAAGAAAATGCATCTTCATTTGTTGCTGCAATTATGAAGCTAAGACTGTCTCCTACACGATTGCTTAGCTAGGCTGCGTGTTTGGACTGTCTGAATTATTGAAGTTTGTGTGGTAAGCTGTTTTAGTCACTTTCTAAGAACTAAAGTCCGTGTCTCAGGCTACTTTAGATCACTCACCACTCACATCCTGGCTGAATGATCTAACCCTGAGCTAGCTGAAGAAGGGGCATGAGGTTGTCAGCAGTCACTTCACAAGTCCATTATGGTGATTTTTCTGTCCAGCAGCTTTGGATCGATTTTGCCAATGTTTGACAATCCCTGAAACCAGTTGTTCATCAATTCAGTACTAGCTTGATTTCTTTACTTGGTTCTGTTACATGCATAGAAGTGAAGGTAATTAGATCTTTGCCATTTATAGCAAAAACACAGAACTGATTTTTTTTTTTATTATTTGTTGCTTAACACGGTGGGTCTATGACAACTGTCAATCTCCTGCCTTGTAACATACACAAAGCTAGTAATATTCTAGTATAAAAAGAGTTAAAACTGGCTTAGTATGCCAAGGAAGTGACTGCTCATTTTTAATAAGCCATCTGTTTCATTTAGAAATTGGCTGTTTATAAATTTCCTTTAGTCAGTAAAATATTGGCTCCTTTTAGTAATATTGAGCAAACTCCACAGGATCCAACCAATAAACTGTATTTTCTCACTGTGAAAAAAAAAAAGTAAATCACAGATAAGTAAAAAAAGACTTTTTAAGAGGCGTTCCAGTACCTGAAGGGGGCCTACAGGAAAGCTGGAGGGCATGTGGTTTTAAACTGGAGCAGGGTAGATTTATATTGGATGTCAAGAAGTTCTTTACTATGAGGGTGGTGAGACACTGGAACAGGTTGCCCACAGAAGCTGTGAATGCCTCATCCTTGGAAGCATTTAAAACAAGGCTGGATGGGGCTTTGAGCATCCTGGTCCAGTGGGAGGTGTCCCTGCCCATGGGAGGTTGGTTGGAACCAGATAATCTTTAAAGTTCCTTTCAACTCAAGGTATCCTGTGTGATTCTATGAAAAATGACAATGTGACTTATTAAATATTCCTGACCAGGTGAATCTGTGAGGGGTGGGATGAGGTGGGTGAGGAAGGGAGGTCAACACCTGTCCAGCCTCGTTGGCAAACTTCCCCTTGCATCATGCTGGTGGGAAGCTGTCATGATTGGGAAAAGTAAGAGCAAGGAAAGAAGAAGGGAATGCAAATGGTGATGATCTGCATCTCCCACGACACTTCAAGGGGAGATCCAGGGCACACTCATAAGGGTGAGGTTTAAAGCAAGTTGATGCTGTTTAAAACAGGCCCGGATACTGAAATTGCTGTCAAAGTTTCTTGTTATCATGCCACTTCAGAAGGCAGAGGAGACACAGCAGGAGGTCCTGTTTCAGTGGTTACCAGCTGAGTTTCTGTGAGGGCTTTGCTGGATGAAGTATGCTGATGGTGCGTTTGGGAGGGCCCTGGTTGGTGAGGTTTGCAGCCCAGAGGACAGAACATATGCAAGACAAGGCAGGAATATTGCTTCAAGGGCAGGACTGCAAGAGCTGTGAAGCAGAGGGGCCACAAACGAGATCCAGTGGCTGAACCTCAAGTGTCATGATGTGAGAAGCCGCAAACGGATTGAACTCCTTATCAAAGGGAAAGCTGAGAGGTGGCTTGAAGGAAGGGTGCTTAGTGCATAACAAAAATGCAGCCCAGTTCTTCAGCAAGGCTCTTGCTGAGGATTTTTCAATCTTGCTGAGAAAGGCACAACAAGATGGCTACAAATTGAAGTTAGATAAAATGAATCCGGAAAGAAGATGTGGTCTCTTAGCAGGGAGAAAAGGAATAATTTATCAAGGAGTGTGGTAAATTCAGCAGCTCTTGATGTGTTTATGGCAAAAGGGAAGCACATCTTTGAGGAGAATGTTTAATCAAGCACTCAGGAGAAGTTATACAACTCGTCTGTGCAATGGGTTATGCTGGGTGGTTATGATTAGTTTTTCTTGGCTTTGGAGCCAGTGAACGTGTATGAAGTTCTCCATTTATTTTCTTCCACAGAAAGAGAATAAAACCCCCTGCATTGTCCCAGCATATTCATTGCTGCTGCTGTTCTGCATTAACAAATGCCTATAACCCAATCTCATTATTTAAAGTTTCTGACACTTGCCTGCAGTGGTCAGACTTTATTGCCTTTCACTACGGATTTGCTTGGAAATGTTTTATTTGGGGCTGGGCATGACTGGTGCTCTTTTTCTTTTTTTTTTTCCTTGTAAGCTAAAACCATTCTCAGTGGTTGGTTTGTGCAGGCTTTCACACATTCAGAGTCTGCCTGATGGTCACTTTTGCAGCAGGTAAGGTGCTCTCATCTCACTTGGGTACTGTGGTGCCTCATGCCCATGCCGTACATTGCTACCTGGGGTTGATCTGCTTCTGTCTGAGCCCTTGCCTATACCCAGAAGCATTGCCTCTGGTCTGCAGCATGGCACCCACATGCCAGGGTCTGTGCTCTGGTTCAGCTTTTTCTCTCATGGTTTGCAGCACCAATGGTGCTGGTATTGCCTGCCTACCCCTTGGCTGTCGATGCAGCACTCTTGCAGGGTTGCAGGAGAATGTGCCCAGTCTTGGGTGACTGGTGGGGCATGACAGCTTAGTATCTCTCTTGCTGAGATGCCCAAGACTACTGGGCAAAGCAAAATGAGTAAAATGTTCCAGCTTTGCAATATAGGAAAGCAAATTAAATGATGTATTTGTCTGTTCTGGCCACAGTGAAGTGACAAGAAATTCATAACCTTTTAAGAGGCGTAGTGGCTGCACAGCAGAGTACGCAATTCCAGTCCTCCTGTAAAACCACCTAAGATACAGCAAAGCTTACAGAAAGTAGAGAAATCTGTTAACTGCTATAGATTTCAGAAGCAATTAAAATAAAATGATAATACGAATCTGATATTTTGTTATGATGTTTGCCTTGGACTTCAAAGAACTGCAGTTTTAATGTACCCAATTACTTTTGTTACTAAAACAGTCAGAAAGCAACCTGATTAAGATGTTAGAATTTTTGACTTTACTATCCAAACAATTTCACTTGGTTAGCCGAAAAATTTGGATCCAAATTTTCTTTGCAGCCAGTAGACTTGTAATTAGGTTAAAAATAAGCAGAGAATTTTTCTGGTTTGAGAAAAATAAGAACAAAATAATTTACCCACATCTGTACATTTTGTGCTTGAATATCTTCTGATGTGAAACTTATTTATTTTATTTTTTCTTTT
>VWYK01075466.1:10374-36310 GCA_013399775.1 Semnornis frantzii
CGCTTCAACCCCTGGGGAGAGGCGGACGGGGGATGTCGTCGCCTCTCCCAGCCCCGGTCAGCTGCGGAGGAGTGCTACTGGGAGTCGCTGGTCTCGAGGGAGTGGCAGAAGCCAGCCTCCCCCAGCCCGGAGACCCGCTGCCTGGGGAGGGCGGATCGCTTCAGGGTGCTGGTGGCGGCCTAATGGCTGCGGCCGCTTTCCGTTACGTGGGGCTGGCTTTGCTGATGTCTACAGCAGAGTGGCTTCGTTTGTAGCTGATCCTATTTTACTCTGTGCATCGGTGGTAGCTGCTGTGTTATGACTGGATAAAATATTTTGAGGACTTATGCTATATGATTGTAATCTATAAATGAGTATATAAGTGAGTGCAGATCGCATAGAAGTGACTGTTTAACTCGGGGGTGCTTCACGGTTAAAGGTCAAGTTTTCACAGTTCGTAGGAAGTTAATTAATCTTATCAAATGTTAATTTCCTTAAGGTAGCTGGCTTGCTTGGAAAACTAGCACTGTGCAGTATCAAATAGCAAATTGCTTACCTGACAGGTTTTATGTCTGGAGGCAGAATTTGTTTCTAGGTGAATTTGATGGAAAACAGTGTTAATTTGATGCTGTTCCACTTTATTGTCACTAGATGAAAGAACACACATAGCTAGGTTAATAGCTGGCCACTATGATCTTAAAGGGTTTTTCCCAATCCAAAGAATTCTATGAAACATTTTCTTTCTAAGCAAAGCTTACACACCTTGAAGCTACCTTCCTCAAGATCTGCGGAGATCAGTGGCTGACATAAAAGTTGTGGTAAATATCAAGCTAGTCCTAGAAAAAGCATTTTTTATGTGCTTAAAACTTGGGTTCATTCAAGTACATTTTTACAGTGCTAAATCAGTATGTTGAGGATGCCAGCTCTGTGCAGTGAGATTGTATTCTGAAATGCAGTTATCCTTGTAAAGAGCCTCTGGTAAGGATCAGGAAGGTGTGTGGTTTTGTTTGTAGCTGTTGAGGCTACAACTGGAATATGACACACAGCATTAGTGTTTTTATTGGTGGGGGAGTGTGACACACCAAAACCTCTCCAGTGAGGGTGCCACATTCAGGGTCAGTATGTTTATTTCATCCAAAACAAATAAAAGCAGTTAAGCTGATAGTTCTTGAGTATATAGCTCTGATAGGAGAGAAATACATACTGTTTAAATAGCTAGGTCAGGATGACTTCTGAAGGATTGATAACAGGAAGCTAAAACTATAAATGAGAAACAATGCATACCTCAAACATGAGGATAACATGAAAGGAATGGACTCCATATCTCTCAAAGTATAGAGGAAATTGTAGAAGCTGTTAGACTTAACACATCTTACAAGGTTGACAGGGAAGGAAGATTTGGACAGGAGTAACTGTTGGCAGTGGAGACTTGCTGTTCTCCACTGGTTTTCTGTCACAGCTGGCACACTAGCAAGCCACCTTGGAAGTGATAAATGTCTGCTGAGTTTGGAACCATCTGCTTCTGAGGTGATGACCATCTGAAGTGATTAGATCTGGTCTTAGTGGGGAGGCAACTGTGAAACAATGGCCTGTTGTGTCTGGAAACATGGAACAGATTACAGCTCCTTTTGGCTTTATATCTTACAAGTCTTGCAAACTGCTAAAGCCTCTATTTTGAAGAATTGTCTGGTAGTTGACAATTTGTAACAAATGCAACATTTTGATTATTGATCTTAAATAAATCTGTCAAGACAGTATGAATTCTACCCTGTGTCGGTCAAAACAGACTTGGAAAGGGGCAAGGAGATGACTAAATCTCATGTAGGTCCTAATGATGTTACTGTTGGTTTTCCCCTTCAGCCAACTTACCAGTTGTCTTTATTCTCCCCATGAATAAATATCCATGCCAGACAAAAATGGTTGCATAGTACAGCAGCAAGAAGGCATTAAAGATAGGGAAAGGTCAGCTATAGAATGTTGATGCTTAATGCCTGAAGGTGTAAGCTGCAGAAATTTGCATATTTTTGAAAACATTTAGAAACTGTCAAAGATTTGGTCTCTCTTCCATTTTATCTGTGCAGCTATGTTGGGTAGTTACACTTATGTGGGCAGAAATCTTGTTGTAGATGAGGTTATGCTGGTAGGTATTAGTCATGTTACAGTGACAAAAGAGCCTCTTTGCTGATCGAGCCGTGCCACCCAGTGGAAATGCAGCAGAGCCTGTTGCATCTAGGAGGCATTTTTTCTGTGTTTGAAAGATTATCATGGAGACAGGAACTAAATCTGGCACATCAAGTGTTCAGGAAATGTCATACAACTCAAAAAAATAGGATGCTTGCTTTTTTGATAGCTTCAGTAAAAGGAGTGTTTTGGACAGCTCTTTCTAACAAGAGTGTCAACCGTTGATGGATAAAAGCCATGAAAGGCAAGAGCATAGGAAAAACTGCTACATCCATCAGTTCTACTTGGGCTGGATGTGATCAGAGAGGATTTAGAGCTTTTAAAACCACAGTGGAGCTGTTTTATGGTGGAAGCTGTTAAGTGGGATGGATTTTGTATACTACACATGACACCACATTTCCAGAAACAGGGTTTTCACCGACCCTTCTGAAAAATCACTGTTTGGTCTTGAACACTGCTGGTTGAACTATCTTGACAGTGGCATGTCAGAAGAGTGCTTCCCAACCTTTCTCCATCTCCCACATGGAGTCCATCAGGCTTACTTGTCACCTACCTGCTGTTAATTTTCAGGAGCAGCTCAGTGGAGTCCAGGAGGGCTTGGACTGCGGTCTGAAGATTTGGCTGTCTGAGATTTTTGAGTAGGTGCAGTGAGGTCCTTCATGTCTTCTCATCCCTCTCCAGCATAAAGGATGAGAGATTCGGCTCCAGGACACCTTTCTTTGATAAATGGACCCCTGACCAGCCAATGTGGAGCTGGCATGTCCTGCAAAAGCGGGGGATACTTCCAGGGGCGTTGGCCTTCAGAAAACAGAGGAAGTCTTATCTTGCAGCCCAGTGGATGTGAGCAGGACTTTGCTTTGAATACTGCCAGCTCTGTAGTCTTTCTGCTCCCTGCCAAGTCATTTAAACTCCTGAACCCTCCTCCTACTCACTCTTTCTTCCTTCCAGCTCTGGGAAAGAATAATTAAATGTGGCAAGACGGATGTTTAGGACACAAATCGGCTTTTGTGTGCTCACAGCAATCCTTGTGCAGTGCTCTTCTAGGAAAGCTTCAAGAGAAAACGGTCCATCTATTAATTCTGCTGATAAAAAGTCCAGTCAAGGCACTATTCAGCACATGGTTCTAAACTCTTGAGTAATGGGTGACTTTAAAATGGAGCTACTTGGAGGTCTTCTGCCCGACAGTATCTCCAAGCCTAATTTGTGAGCATGTGGATGCCTTGGGCAATACTTTTACAAACAGAACTAATATTTCTGCAAGTTTTTGTTTGAACTTCTTTACACTAGTGTTGAATGACTTGAATGGAATGTGAATTCTGGATTAAAGTACAAATTAGTCCATATGTTGTCTGAATGTGTCTTAACAGAAATTTCGTCATCTTTATTAAATGAAGGTGGCAGTACCCAGTTTCAGTCTGTGTTTAAAGAATGTCCCTGAAGTAGGCCATCCTGTCTGCAAGAAGATCCTTGACATGCTTGGCATTCACTCAGTTATTCCAAATGTTGCCAACAAATGTTGCTCTAGTCTGCTTGCCAAAGGAAAAAAGCCACTAAATCTCATTATAAGCTATCCGTAGCTATGCCCTTTTTTGTTCCATAACTTGTGCAGCAGAATTGTTTCCTTAATTTTCATAGCATGGTTGAAATTATCTACTGACAAATATTGGGGATATTTGTTGGTATTTTGTCAGGAGGCCTGTTTCAGCTGTCTTCATCCACTGCTTTGACTCTAATTTACTCTCTTTGTCACTCTTCTGACAGATCGTGGCATTTTCTTCTGAGTTCTCCTTCAGGTCTGTTTCCTTTTTCCCTTCTTTCCGTTGCAGCATATGTTCTGGCTTCTTCTGGGGGTTTTTATCACTCTCTTGAAGGTCTGGTTTTCAGTTGGTCTTACCCATCTTTCCATCTGCCTTCAAGAAAGGCTGATTCTCTTGGCCTGCTTTGGTCTTGCTCTTTGCTAACCCGTTGGGTTTTTTCTTATGACTACATTGACGTGTACATTTGTGTAAATAGTTATTTTTATATTTGTTTCTGTGTTAATGATTGATTATGTATTTTGTGGCTTATATTGGTTTAGAATCATAGAATCAGTCAGGGTTGGAAAGGACCACAAGGACCATCTAGTTTCAACACCCCTGCCATGGGTGGGGACACCCTACCCTAGATTGAGCTGACCAGAGCCTCATCCAGCCTGGCTTCAAACACCTCCAAGGATGGGGCCTCAATCACCTCCCTGAGCAACCCCTTCCAGGGTCTCACCACTTTCATGGTGAAGAACTTCCTCCTCACATCCAGTCTGAATCTCCCCACCTCCAGCTTTGCTCCATTCTCCCTAGTCCTGTCACTACCAGATAGCCTAAAAAGTCCCTCCCCAGCTTTTCTGTAGGCCCCCTTCAGATACTGGAAGGCCACAATAAGGTCACCTGGGAGCCTCCTCTTCTCCAGACTGAACAGCCCCAACTCTTTCAGTCTGTCCTCATAGCAGAGGTGCTTCAGCCCTCTGAGCATCCTTGTGGCCCTTCTCTGGACATGCTCCAGCATGTCCACATTCCTCTTGTAATAGTGGCTCCAGAACTGGATGCAGTACTCCAGGTGGGGTCTCATGAGAGCGGTGTAGAGGGGGAGAATCACCTCTCTTGCCCTGATGCCCACACTTCTGATGCAGCCCAGGATCTGTGTCTGTATATGTAAATTGAACTACAGTGCCACTGAAAAGCACACATCAGCTTCTGCTTATGATTGAGCATAGTTTGTTAAAAAAATCTCATGAGCTCTCTTAGTATAAAAGAGATTTATTCAAGAGAAGTTGAGCTTTTTCTGGTAGATGGCTCTCTCACTTTATGTAGTTCAGTTGGCTTCTTGACTTTTAAACCAAGACTTATTGATCCAAATTGATACAAATATTCAGGTACTTATTCGAAGGAACCTGTTCATAAGCTCATGTTGGAGCTTTAACAAACCATTGGATTCATGTGATTAGGCACCAACCTCCACCAGAGTGCCAGCTCTGTGGATGTGTATTTCCTAAAAGGTTTATTTAAAATTTTAGGTACTTCCTAAAAGGCTTATTTAAGTTATTAGGTGGAACTCAAGAAGTTCATTGTATTTTCTCAGGCGTCTGGGTTGATCTGTGTGGTCATAAATAACTTGGGAAATGAGATGAGCAGTGTCTTGTTGATGTGAAGCCATTCAGGGGAGTAAGGATTAAGTAATAAAATGGCAGATATAATTCAATTTGTATAAATCTGATGTAATTTAGGGTAGATAAATGTAGAGCAGTGCATATAATTTCATATATAAAATGATGAGCTGACCCCTAACACCAAGGAATGAAATATTGCCACAGAAGTGTCAGTTCTGTAGTGATCAAAAATCAGATGAAACATTAAGAAGTATTAGGAAGGAAATGGAAGACAAACCAGAAGATAATTAGGAAACTGTATAAATCAGTGGTTATCCCCCATCTTGAATTCTGTGCGGTTCTTTCTTGTCATTCACCTCAAAAGATACAAAAGAATAGGAAAAGCTTCAAAGAGAGGCAGTAAGAATAATCAAAGCTGCTGCACAAGGGTCAGTGGAATAAGCTACAGCTCAGCCTGGAAAAGGAACAGCTCAAAGAAAACGGTGAAGATCTGTAGAATAATGATCAGCATGGGCAGGGTGGATAAGAATAGACCTGCTGATTTCCTCAGCTGCGAGAACCAAAGTAGCAACAACTGAAACTAGTAAGATCCAAGTTTAGAACAAAAAAAAAGTACCTTTTTCTGTACAGCAGCCCTGTGGAGTTTCTTGCCAATGGGTGTTGTAGATGTAAGCAATGAAACTAGACATGCTTGCGGAAGTTATTTGAGGTTTATTATCCCATAGAAATTGCCCACAATATAGGAATTTTCAGAGTTGGAATCACTTAACTACTACAGTGAGTGTCATCCCTGTTCCTGCTCTTTCCTGCTGCTCACTGTTGGAGACAAAATGGCCTACTCCGCTAAATGGCCTCTTGCTCTGATCCAGCACTGTCCTAGGAGGAGGAAAAGGTGTAGGCAGTACTAAACTTACAGCACAGTTTCAGAGAAGGCTCTAGATGCTCACTATTTGCATTATGTAATTTATCTAATGGAGCTAATAAACCTATTTGCCACAGGCTACCTGTACAAAACTCTGTCCCTCAGATCAGCCTCTGTGTTAAGTCCTCATTATCCACAAGAAAAACAAGGGGGTTTTTTGGTTTGTTTTTTTTTTTTGTGGAGGTCATCTTTGTGGTAGTATTTGTACTCTTGACTTGTGTTTTGCATTTTTCTTCCTTTTATGTTACTTTTCATCTCCTAAACTCGCAACTAAAACTTTGTGGCTGCACTGGGACATGTTCACCTATTTCACCTGCTCTTGGTCACCTTTTTAACATCTCTTCACCTCTAGTCATTATTTGTTGTCGTTAAACTGAGTGTAATTTCAGCTGCCCGTTTTTTGTGGCTGTTGAAGATGGACAAACCCGGTCAGCCTTCACTGTGGAAAGCACTAAGTAAAAAGATAACACATGTCTTCTTGGAAGTGTTAGAGGTTAGAAGTCAGGTACTTGTTAATGACACCATTGCTGAGTCTGTGTTAAGAGTCAGTGAACGTAAGTAAGAGCATCCACTACCTTTTGGTGTGTTCTGAAAGAGCTGGTGATAAACTACCAGCAATCTATAATCTTATTTCTGACAATAAGATCTGTGTGGGGATTTAATCATGTTTTGGTTTAGATGCATTAGCTTCACCTGCAAGCAGCCTGCTGTGCCTTTTTTGAGTCGCAGTTTAGAAAAGACTTGGAATGCTTGTCAGGCAGCAGTGTCTGGGTAGGCTGTATCAATATTTGAAGTATTTTTTTCTCAGTGTAATGTGACCCGTTTACATTATGTGTGAGTCCTGCCTGAGCTGAGACAGGTAGAGGCTGAAGACTTTCCTTTTTCTGAGAACTTTTATCAAGAGGAAAGTCCAGAGAAGGGCCACAAAGCTGGTGAGAGGCCTGGAGCACAGCCCTATGAGGAGAGGCTAAGGGAGCTGGGGTTTTTCAGCCTGGAGAAGAGGCAGCTCAGGGGTGACCTCATCGCTGTCTACAACTACCCGAAAGGAGGTTGTAGCCAGGTGGGGGTCAGTCTCTTCTCCCAGGCACCCAGTGACAGAACAAGGGGACACAGACTCAAGTTGTGCCAGGGGAGGTATAGACTGGATATTAGGAGGAAGCTCTTGACAGTGATTGGCATTGGAACGGACTGCCCAGGGAGGTGGTGGAGTCACCATCCCTGCAGGTATTCAAGAAAAGACTGGATGGGGCACTTAGTGCCATGGTCTGGTTGGTTGGATAGGGCTGGGTGATAAGTTGGGCTGGATGAGCTTGGGTCTCTTCCAACCTGGTGAATTCTATGATTGTGTGATTTGGTTGGCACATGTCTGTCTGGGCCAGTCATTAAGACAAAGCCACTGATAAGAGGTGCTGCCACTTACTGTGGTTTGAATGAGACAGGTGTTGAGTTTGTCTCCTGAACTCTTGCTTGAAATACTTCTATTACTTTCATCAAATTTCACTTTATCTTACCTTACTTTTCAGCAAAATGTCTGGAACTGATGATTTTTCGGTAAGTAACAGTTTTTCTTTCCTGAAGCTCAGCCAGTTGTTACTTCATTCTAAAAGCTTGATATGCTTTTCCAAGAAGGGAAGCTTACAGCTGAGAGGCCTTTTCCTCTGTATTGCAGTTGTGGTGTTTTCCTTTTGGGTAGGTGTAGCAACCTGTGGATTAAACACAGGAAGCTTCCAGGTACTTTGTGGGTTCTCTTCTGCTGTGGTTAGTAACAAAGGAGTTGTGCTTTAGTAGTGCCAGAGTAGCCATAATGGAAATCTTATGAAAACCTTCCTGGATTTGCGATGAAATTGCTTATTGCTACATGTGGTAGGTTGCCTTTTATCTTTGGATTTCTAACTGTGGTGTGTCAGAGTGCCTCTTCTTGCCTTAGTGATAGGAGCTGCACAAAAATGAATGTAATCATCTCTGTGCAGCAGCAAAGAGCTCTTCCTCCTCCCATTTTGGCAGCCGAAACACAGAACATGTAGTGGGTGAATGTCTGCAACGAGGTAAGTCCGGTAGCATTTTACATCCTCACTGCTGCTTTATCTTTTAGTTGGCAGATGCTTTACCAGATCAGTCTCCTGCTAAAACCTCCAAAGTGAGCAGTACAAAACCTGGTCAGCAGCCTGGTCAGCCACCGCAGGGTTGGCCAGCTTCAAACCCGTGGAACAACCCAAGCGCTCCCCCTACGGCACCTGCCGGACTGCCACCAAATACGTCCGCTTCCAGCGTGCCCTTCGGACCTCCTCCAACAGGAATGTATCCTTCAATGCCCCCCGGACCGCCTGCTCCATTTCCTCCTCCTCCTACTGGACCCTCTTGCCCTCCTCCTGGTGGTCCATATCCACCCCCAACTGTGCCAGGTCCTGTCCCACCAGGGCAATATCCTCCACCAAATATGCCCTTTCCAGAGCTTCCAAGACCTTACGGTGGTCCAACAGAGCCAGCTGCACCTCCTGCTCCTGTTGGGCCATGGGGATCCATGCCCCCTGGAGCATGGGGACCAACAATGGGAGGGCAGTATCCTGCACCTAGCATGCCATATCCACCCCCAGGGCCATACTCTGCTCCTACCCAGACTCCAGGGGCTGCGCCAACAGTACCATGGGGTACGGTTCCACCCGGAACGTGGGGACCTTCACCGCCAGGTCCATTTCCTCCACCCACAGGATCCTATCCAGGACTATATCCTACACCCCCTAATCCTTTTCAAGTGCCATCTGGTCCTGCTGGTGCTCCATCAATGCTTGGTGGTCCCCATGTGAGTATCTGATTTTGGTTTTGAATGACTCTAAAATGTTACATTCTCAGGTGTGAATGTTCACTAAGATCTGGTAGGGCAGGTAAGGAGCTTCAACACATCTGTATTACCTCTGAGCGAGTGGAATAAATAACAGGATCGCAGGATGTTGGGTTGGAATGGACCCAGAGAGATCAAGTCCAACCCCCCTGCCACAGCAGGACCATACAATCTAGCTCAGGTCACACAGGAATGCATCCAGATAGGCCTTGAAAGTCTCCAGAGAAGGAGACTCCACAACCTCTCTGAGGAGCCTGTGCCAGTGCTCTGGGACCCTTGCAGGAAAGAAGTTCCCCCTTGCGTTGAGCTGGAACCTGCTGTGCTGCAGCTTCCATCCATTGCTCCTTGTCCTATCACAGGGAGCAAGTGAGCAGAGCCTGTCCCCCCCACTCCTGACCCCCAGCCCTCAGATATTTATAAGCATTGATTAAATCCCCTCTCAGTCTTCTCTTCTCCAGACTAAGCAACCCCAGGTCCTTCAGCCTCTCCGCATCAGGCAGTGTTCCAGTCCCCTCATCATCCTCATAGCCCTTCACTGGACCTTCTCTAGCAGATCAGTGTCCCTCTTAAACTGTCCCAAAATTGGACAACCAACTTCTTCTGAAGTGCTTAACTAAATATGCTAAGGTGGTGAAATTCTGTCAAGTGAAGTGTGACAAAACATTAACAGTCATCATCCACTACTTGAAAAGCCTCTACAAGGCAAAGGAGGGGAGAAAAGGCTTGTAATTCCTGAAAGAGAAGTTATTCTAGTCTCTGTGAATTAGAGGGGGGGGTTGCTTCTAGGGCACAGAGCGGGAGGGCATGACAAATGATAAGGATGAGTTTGTTTTTGATTAAGAATTCTTGTGACTGTGAATTAACTGCTTTGAAAAACCCACACTGACCATTAATTATTATCTCTTGCAGCCTTATCGTTGAACACATTCTGGGCAGCAAAATACTGTAGCTTTCCACCTTCATCCACTACTTACAGAGATTTTTACAGTTTTTGTTTCAGTAACGTTGGGGGCTATGAAGAATTCTTGCCTCTTGTATGTGCATTTGAGGTATGAAGGAGCAGTCTGCATAAATTTACCGTGCTCATACGCTGGCATAATTGTTTGGTTTACTAAAATGAATTCTGAAGAGCAGAAATCAAACTAACATCTGTGGTTCTTATCGTTGGCAAGTGTTCCTTGGAAAAAAAAAACAAAACAAAACAACAACAACAAAAAAAAAAAAAACAGGGATTGCCAAGTAAGGATGATAAAGAAGCAGGCCCAAGGACTTAAATAATGTTAATTCTTCAATTTCCATGAATGCTTTAAGTCTTTGTTGCCAGACTTGTGCTGGTCACTGAATGGATGGATAGTCATATTTTGTCTATTTTCAGGTTATTCTAAAATGCCAATAAAAAGTGTTTCAAGATCTCTTTTTTTTTGTTTTTTGTCAAGAAATCTGATTCTTGAACGTGCTACAGTAGTTCAAACTAAAGAGACAGAGGATTTGAACTTGAAGGTTTTCTCAGCATTTTGTATATACTCAAACAATTGCTCAGTCTGGGACTGCGGAGGAGAAGACGCGCGTTGGAAATACTCAGTCTGACTTGTCAGCACACTGTTCATGTTCACAAACAGGCATTTATGTGCAAATTAAATAACCTGGATGTGCAGTTAACTTTGAATCAACAAATGTGAGTTTTATGCATGCAAATGAGGACATAATTTTGCCAGTGCTCATTCTGTGGTGGTTGGAAGTTTGGCTTGGTCTGTGTAAAGAGAAACTGATCCCCACTTAGGTAAGGTACTTCCCTATTTCTAACCTGAGTTCTAGTCCTCTAAAATTTGACTTTGCTGCTGGGTTGTGTAAACCCAGCAGACTTTTTAGAGTCCCTGGAAACTGAACTTGAGCTTAAAAGATCAAAAAAAAAAAACCCCAACCTGATAACTCCCTCCCCAGCAGTTTAGTCCTGTCAGCTACAAAGATCCTTACTGCCACGGTTGAGAATGAGGAGGTCTCATCGGGTCTCCGCTGGATGTTGCGATGGGGAGAAGTCCTCTGTTCTCAGCCAGGTGTCTGCATACCTCACTGAGTAAGTGTAATTGGGGAGTAATGAATGTCTAGAAGCCTGTGCACTGCCCTGTGGCTGTCCCTCCTCGGACGAAGCACACAGTGAGTTTTCATGTTCGTGCCATATCTGTGCAAAGAGCGTGCAAGGGGTTCGCTGCAATGCTAATTTAGCATTACCAAGACACTCAGCCATGTGTCAGTGAGGAGTTCTGGCACTCTTTGTGGTACTTCATAGCCTAGTCTTATACCACAGACAGTTTCTTTCATCCCCAGCTGGGGATATCCTAACTTAGCTTCTGTAAGTAGAATTAGAAACAAATTTTGCTTAACATGGTAGCTCATTAGGGGAGTCTTTGTATCACAGAAGTGTGAAAGTGAACTAACTCTTCCAGTACCTTGTCATGACTTCCTGCATGCATGTAATGGACTTCTTCAGAACAATTGGGGTGACCTGGTGGTGATGCTTGGTAGAAGTCTTAGCTTTTATGGCAAAGTCTTGCAGCATTCTTGCAGGAGAAAGCAATCAGCTTAGCTGTGGCTGGTTTTAATCTAATGTCATGAAAGCTAATAGCAAAGATGTGTGGTTTTTGTCTTAGGAAGACAATACTGGAGCTGAACAAAGATATTTAACATCTCAGCTTACAACCAGCATCTGTAACCCTAGAAGGAGGAACCTGAAGTGCATGTCCTCACTAACCTTAAACAAGCCCCAGTTGCCACCCTCCCCCCCCACTCCCCAATAGACTTGGCTTAGATCTTGGCAAGACTAATTAACAATTAACATAAGAGAACATTGACTTACATTTGCTCAAGTGCTTTTTTTTGGATACCTGCAGCCTTAGATTTTAAATCAGTGTAATGAAAAAAAACTCCACTCATTCCAAATGAATGGATCATGCAGCAGCAGCACTCCAGTTTGGAATTGCACTGGTCAGATGTTCTTTGCAGGGAACAGGGAGAGGTAGGAAAAGGTAAAGCAAACCTGGTAAGTGATGTTGTTTTGGAGAGGGGATTTGTGAAAGTAACTAGACTTCTAGGTTCTTCCTGAAATAGGCAGGATTTATTACTGGAACACTTAGGCTAAAATTCAGTATATATGGGATGTTTTTTCAATGTATATTCGTATTTCTTGAGGTCATGGAAACTGTTTCATAACCCCTTTGTTTTTGTGAGCAGAGTTCTTTGCCTAGCAGTGAAAAGGGTATATACCTGTTAATCTATTGTGTAATAAAAAAAAAAAAAAAACCTAAAAATAAAAACAAAACTCCAGTTGTCACTATATACTGTGTAGTAACTTTATCATATGTTATGTCAAGTGTGAGCAACTTCTGGCCTGAAGCTTTTTGCAATGGAATTTGTACATTTCTATGCATCATTTTGAGTTCAATTGCTGAGAAGTTTGGGGTTTTTGTTTTTTTTTTTTTGACTTGTGCTTTGAGATCGACATACTGCATTTGTTTACAATACGAAATATAAGCAATCACATCTTTAAAGTAGAGATTATCACCTGCTGCTGTATTTTCTTTAGATGATGGAACAAATATTTGCTGTATGATAGTGAGAAGCTATAAATACAGGATTTGATATTTTTTTGAAAATGCTGTCACTTTTGTATCAGATTAGACATTAAACGTATTTTCAAGACGGTTGTCTTCACTGTTTTTCAATGACTGCTTTTGACATGCTCTGTGTAGACTTTTTTTTTGCCTTGAATGAATAGTAAAAAAAAAAAAAAAAGCACATCCTTGATTTGCTAAGACTGAATATAAAATCAGAATGACTTGACTGCTGCGAGTGTTTTTTCCTCTTCCTTTCTGTGAGCTTTGCAACCTGTGCGTATTAAATGTGGATGTGACCGTTGCTCTGTTGTAGCCTGTCAGCCTCAGCTCCTGCCTCCTCACAAACAGCCGTGGTAATTAAGAGAGAAAACACCTGATCATGCTTCTTCTAGAGAAGGAATGACTTATTTTTTTAACCTGTGAAGGGTGTGATGTGTGGTATTGGGGTTTGTTTTGTTTGGTTGGTTGGTTGGGTTTTTTTTTGGCTCTGAACTTGATAGATTGATGTGGATGTGGTAAGTGACCCACAAACCTATGTTTTTTATGTGCTTATCATGGGTTTGACAGGTTAGGGTGAATAATAGTGTTAATTATTTGACTTGATTACCTTTCAAGGTCCCTCCAGGGCTTGGTAGTGGCCTGAAAAACAAAGTTTGGGCATCACTCATCACTGCATTTACATTCTGCAAGCCACTGTATATATAATCATAGAATGTTAAGGTTGGAAGGGACCTCAAAGATCATCCCTGCCTTAGGGAGGGGCTCCTCCCACTAGTACAGGTGACTCAAGGCTTCATCCAACCTGGCCTTGAACAGCTCCAGGGAGGGAGCAGCCACAATGTCCCTGGGCAACCTGTGCCAGTGTCTCACCACCCTCACTGCAAACAACTTCCTTCTAACAATGGTTCATGCCAAGCTGGCCACTGTTGCTACCTTTGTCCACACCTTCAGCCTTTCAGGAAGGAAAAAATAGCAGCAGTGAGCAGTAAAGAGAGGACAAAAGTGTTTAAGTGTTTAGCCCCTCTGAGGCTTAGAAAACAAGTTCTTAAACTACACACTGAATGTGATCGTTCTGTCTGTTAACAACAGTGCATACCCAGTGCTTTAACAGTCTTCGGCTGGTAGATTGCTCCTGTGGATGCATCAGATGAGTCTCTCACCTCCTCATCTGGAGGACAGGGGTGTGCTGATCCAGTTGTGCTGGTTGATGACTGCCCTGCAGGCAAACAAAGCTTTAATACCGTTTTTGGGTGAGATCTGACAAAAGTGATGCTTAACTGTGTAATGCTTAGGGAAGCAGTTTGTTTGAAAAACTGCTCCAGGGGCCTCACGAAGTGGTGAGCATGTGCATGTTTAGAAGCACCATGCAGGATGTGTTTAGTTATTGATCTGCTCCTGCCAAGGCAGATGCCTAAACTCTCTCCAGGTAAGCTCAGACCTATTTCTGAGTGTAGGCATTGATTGGCTGACCAGCTTGTGTGACACTGTCCCCCACCCTCCCCAAACGGTGGGATGGTGATAGGAAGGTTGTCTTCAACCACTGAGTAGTAGGAGCCCTTGGGCATCTAAGGAAGGACAAAACTATATACATAAAGTGAGACCTTTAAAGGTTGTCTAGTCCCATCTACCTGCAGTCAGCAGGAACATCTGCAACTAGAGCAGGTTGCTCAGAGCCCCACGCAACCTGATCTCTGCAGATTCCAGGAATGGGGCAACCTCACTGGCAACCTGGGCCAACATTTCACCACCTTCACTGTAAAAAAACTATTTTAAATATTTCCTCTCTTAGTTTGTCACCCCTTGTCCCCACAACAGGCCCTGCTAAAAAGATTGTCCCCATCTTTCAAGTACTGAAAGGCCACACTAAGGTCTGTGTGGATCCTTCTCTAGGCTGGACAATGCCAACTTTCTTGGCCTGTCCTCGCAGCAGAAGGGCTTTAGCTTCTTCGGCACCCACTCCAACAGGTCCGTGTCTCTATGAGAACTCCAGAGCTGCACCCAGGACTGCAGGTGGGGATCCAGCAGAGCAGAGGGGCAGAATCTCTTCACCTTCTGTTCATGCTGCTGGGGATCAACCCCGGACACGGCTGGGTCTGGGCTGTGAGCAGATGGTGCTGCCTCATGTCCAGCTTTCCACCCACCAGCACTCCCAGGTCATTTTTTTCAATAGTGACTTTCTCCTCTCTGAAGAACAAAATTTCAGCCATTCAAATGTGATTCCAGAACCTTCAAGCAGCTGCTGTTCACCAGGCAAGTAAGAGATCCCTGTGTTATTCTATATGCCAAACCTAGAAATGCAAGTTTTAAGCTTTAAATGGAGGAGTCCATGCTGCAGGCTTAACTATCAGTGCATTGTATGTGGTAGTGTGGTTAGCCCTGAGATATCTGGAGAAAGATCTTGAGTGGACTTGGGTCTGGACGTGCTCTATGGGTGGATGCTGGTGTCTGTGATGTTGGGAGCGGTGAGCTCTGCACTCTCTGGGCTCCACCCAGAGTCTCTGATACCTGTGGGTGTGCCAGCTGTGCACAGGCAGGGGCTGCAGTCCTTGAGGTTATGGTCTGGAGAGGGATAATGTGTAGACAGACATGGTGTTTGCATGCCTCACTTGGTATTGATCTGGCTTGCCCAAAGACATTTTCAAAGTGCTTGTAGTAGAAGAATCACAGAATAGTAGGTGTTGGAAGAACCTCTGGAGTTCATCCAGTCCAACTGCCCTCCTAAAGCAGGGTCACCCATAGGAGGTTGCACAGGATTGCAGTGTCCAGGTCGGTTTGAAACCTCTTCAGAGAAGACTCCACAACCTCTCTGGGCAATTACAACTTTTCCTTTGCTCTCACAGTTCATTGGAGCTTGAGTTCATGTGGTCTACAAATGGCACACACCCAGTAAGCTGATGGCAGCAAGGGAAAATTGTCATTTTTTGGTCACTCTTGTCTGTGGAATCTCTCAGGTGAGTGGGAATTCCCACGTTAAAAGCCTTGTGCACCAAGGCAGTCTGCTGCTGGAAACCAGTATTTCTGTGCAGAGATCTGCTGGTCAACGGGGTTGACCTGTTTGATGGTGACCATTCCAGAGATGGAAACAGGGGAACTTGGTATCCTCTGTGCACTTAGGATAAAGTTAAGTCACAGGTTACACCTAGACAAGTAAAAGGAGCAGTCAGTGTAGCAGTAGAAGCAATTCAGCTCAGAAGTATCACTTTGCAAAGGGTTCCCTCCCTGTTAAATGAGATGCAGAGCTAAACCAGCAGTACCTGTGTTCCTGTCCTCTTTCCATCTCTCTCAGCACACTCAGCAGGGAAGGGCCACGCTGAGAAGTCAGCTGGTATGCACCTTTGGGTTACATTTCAGGTCCCGGTTCTGTTGTCTGCACAAGATCTCACCTGCTCTTCCAGATCCCAGTGGTAATGAGGGGAGGGAATGCTTATAGCACTTAACCCTTAAACTCTTGCATCAAGCAGTGCCATCAATCACCAGATCTGTTCTGCTTGGCAGTAATGATGGTTTAATTTCCATCTCCCTGTCCCTTCCACCCCTGCCACCACCCCAGTTATCTTTAAACCAAATGACTTCTCTGATGTAACCTTGTGTACATCCCATGAGATGTTCTGCTGAATGGAGCAGAGCCAAAAGCTGTCACTGCTGCAGAGACTGTGGCCTTGGTGAGGAGGCACTTTATGTTAGGCTGTTTATTAGTGGAGGGAAGCTCGTCCAGAAGAGCCACCATAAGCATTTCATGCTCTGCAGAGGAACTAATTTCTCTGAGCTAGAGAGGGATAAGCTACTTCAATTGCTAACAGCTGGATCTTGGGAGAAGGTTGGGTCTCTTTCTTGGGCCTTACCCTGTTACTGTCTGGTTCTGAGTGAAGTTGAGGCCGGAGCTGGCATCCTCAGTGTGAAACGTGGGGAGTTCTTTCTAGTTCAGAGGAACAGTTCCTGCTGGTGGTTGAGCTCATGTTCTGAAGCAAACACCAGCTGGTTTTGCTGCAAAACTGGATGATGCCATGAGAGTAAGCATGAGTTGGGTGGGGAAAAAGGAGGAACTTCTTTGCTGTGAGGACAGTCATGTGTGAAGCTGTGCAGTGTCCATCCTTGGTGGTTTTGAAGGTGAACCAGGATAAAATCCTGAGCAGTCATGAGCTGACCTCAGAGCTGGCTCTGCTCTCAGTGGGGATTAGGAACCTTGTGATGTCCCATCACCATGGCTCTTGAGAAATTCACACTGTACCGTGTCTGGGTAAAAGCAAACATGGAATTTAGCCATTCTCTAAACAAATTCAGAAGGCAACAAATGCCTACAGCTTGCATTTGGGACTTCTGTGGCCTCTGGTGGGAACTCAAGGAGCGATCTGGCAGGGCTCTCCATTTTACTAAGCTGGTAAAGGATAATGAAAAGTGTTATGGTGTTATGGTGCCTTTTCACCAGCATGTGCTTACTCTGCGTGATGTGGAAAGCTCTGCATAGTGCTTTGTAGGACAGAAAGCCTTCAAAGGGGGCTCCAATCCTGGGCTTTCTAATTTGCCTCAAATCCCTTTAGTTGCAAAGCGACATCCTCCAGCACAGAGAAGGTGGCAGAACATCCAATTGTTGAGTTAGAAGCAGGAAGAATTCATGTTTTCACATCCTGCTGCTTGTTCTCACTGTGCATTGGACTGTGTGAAGCAGGAGCTAGTTGGTGCTCCTCAAGGAGATGACATCAGAGCTGATTTTTCTGAATGCTTTTTAATACAGGCACTCCAGAGTCTCAGCAGCTTCCACTTTGCTCTTTCATGTTTGCATTTCAGACTTGATGCTGTCCCTGTTTTCCTGCTCAGAAAGCTGAGTGTGAACACCACATAACTTGGAGCATGGGGAAATAGCTTCAAGTGACACCACAGAAAGTGTAGGTTGGACAATAGCAAAAGAATTCTTCACCAAAAGGGTTGTCAAGCCCCAGGAGAGGCTGCCTGGGGCTGTAGGAGTTTGCTTCCCTGGAGAGATACAAAAGCCATGTAGATACAAGGCAAGGGAGGGGATTCTCCCCCTTTGCTTTGCTCTCCTGAGAACCCACTTGGAGTACTGTGTGCAGTTCTGGAGCCCCCAGCACGGGAAGGACATGGAACTGTTGGAGAGGGTCCAGAGGAGGCCATGAAGATGCTCAGAGGGCTGCAGCAGCTCTCCTATGAGGACAGGCTGAGAGAGTTGGGGCTCTGCAGCATGGAGAAGAGAAGGCTTCCAGGAGATCTTGGAGTGGCCTTCCAGTATCTGAAGGGGGCTACAGGAAGGCTGTGGAGGGACTATTGACAAGGTCTTGCAATGACAGGACAAGGGGCAATGGGTTTGAACTGGCAGAGGGGAGATTTAGACTGGATGTTAGGAGGAAGTTGTTTGTAGTGAGGGTGGTGAGACACTGGCACAGGTTGCCCAGGGAGGTTGTGGCTGCTCCCTCCCTGGGGGTGTTCAAGGCCAGTTTGGATGAGGCCTTGAGTGACCTGTACTAGTGGGAGGTGTCCCTGCCTATGGTAGGGGGTTGGAACTGGATGATCTTTGAGGTCTCTTCCAACCTAAACCATTCTATGATTCTATGCAGTGCTTGAGGGACATGGATTAGTGATGGACTAGGCAGTGCTGGCCTAATAATTGGAATCAATATTCTTAAAAGTCTTTCTCCAACCTCACAATCCTGTGATTCTATGGAGATGATCACATCAGTAGGTCTGAGATGCTGCTGCCATCCCCCTCATGTTGATGCTCTCCTGCTGGCCAGTACCAAATATCAGAGTATGGAGTTGCTAGAAAGAGTGGAGTGACACCAAGCAAAAGCTGCTCTGAGTTTCAAAGAAAACTCAGACGCTGGAAAAAATCCGAGCTCATGACTGATGTGTAAAAAGCAAAGCCTTGTGTGGTCCTTCTGGATTTTCGTTCCCCGAGCTGGTGGTTGTCAGCAGCAGAGGGCAGTGCTGCTGCTCCCAGCCCTCCTGGCTGCTCTCTCCTTGGAAACCCTCCCTGGCAGAGAAGCTCTATCTGGTATTGATTATTTTTAACTCTGAACTTGGTAAAAAAGAAGTAAAACCAACAACATCTTAGTGACTTGCAGTGCTGTTTGGGAGCCGTGGCCATCACTTGCATCTCTGCACAGCTTTGTATTGCACTGCTTTAGGGTTTTGACTTCTACAGGGGGACCACGAATGTGCTGCAGGTGAGATGTGAAACTGAGCCCTGCTTAGTGCAAGGTTTCATAGGACAATGAGCTTCCATGCTCTGCAAAAACCGAGTCTCAAAAGCTGTGTAGCAAAGAAGGGAAACCCAACAAGCTGCCAGGGGCTCTTACAGAGCCCTTCCTTCTCCCATCTCTTTTGGTTTCCCAAGCTATGGTAAAAGAGACCTTTTCCTGTTGGACTGCATGGCCTTAAAGGTCTTTTCCAACCTAAACCATAGAATGGTTTGGGTTGGAAGAGACCTTAAAGATCACTTGGTTCAAACGCCCCTGCCATGGGCAGTGGCACCTCCCAACACACCAGATCACTCAAGGCCTTGACTAACCTGGCCTTGAACACCTCCAGCGAGGTGGCATCCACAACCTCATCATATCACTACAAGCCCTTCTAAGAAGGTCCCTCCCCAGCTTTCCTGTAGCCCACCTTCAGGTACTGGAAGGCTGCTATAACATCTCTGTGGAGTCTTCTCTTCTCCGGGCTGAACAGCCCCAGCTTTCTCATCCTGTCCCCATCAGGGAGGTGCTCCAGCCCTTTGATCATCTTTGTGCTCCAGCAGCTCGATGTGCTCCTTGTGCTGGGGGCACCAGAACTGGATGCAGTACTCCAGGAGTGTCTCACAAGAGCAGAGTAGGGTGGCAGAGTCATCTCCCTCATCCTGATGGTCACACCTCTTTGAATGAAGCCCAGGACACAATTGCCTTCTGGGCTGCAAGCAACCATTGCTGGCTCACATTGAGTTTGTCACCAACTGACACCCCCAAGTCCTTCTCCTTGAGACAGACTCCTCACACAGCATCTATCTGTGCTTGGCATTGCCCCATGATCCTGTGATTGATGTTGTGACAAAGTTACTTTGAAGTTTTCAGAATGGTTGTTATTGCAGCTGACTTTCTGCTGGGTTAGGCTGAACTCTCCTGCTCTTCTCATTCTCTTTCTAATCCTGCATGATCAGTGTGGTATCACACAAGGCTTTTGCTCTCTTTATGGTGCATCTTTCTGATGGCAAAGCTGGGACTGAGCCAGCTGGAAGCAAGAATCCCCTGCAGCCAATTTGGCTGCTTGGACGCTCCACCTGCCTCCTAGATTTGGTTCTACGCCCAAAGAGGCACACTCTGGCTTTGGAGGGGGTTAAGTTTGAACAGATCATAGAATCATAGAATCATAGAATGGTAAGGTTGGAAGAGACCTCAAGGATCATCCAGTTCCAACCCCCTACCATAGGCAAGGACACCTCCCACTAGCACAGGTCACTCAAGGCCTCATCCAAACTGGCCTTGAACCCCTCCAGGGAGGGAGCAGCCACAACCTCCCTGGGCAACCTGTGCCAGTGTCTCACCACCCTCACTACAAACAACTTCTTCCTAACATCCAGTCTAAATCTCCCTCTGCCAGTTCAAACCCATTGCCTCTTGTCCTGTCATTGCAGGACCTTGTCAATAGTCCCTCCACAGCCTTCCTGTAGCCCCCTTCAGATACTGGAAGGCCACTCCAAGATCTCCTGGAAGCCTTCTCTTCTCCATGCTGCAGAGCCCCAACTCTCTCAGCCTGTCCTCATAGGAGAGCTGCTGCAGCCCTCTGAGCATCTTCATGGCCTCCTCTGGACCCTCTCCAACAGTTCCATGTCCTTCCTGTGTTGGGGGCTCCAGAACTGCACACAGTACTCCAAGTGAGGTCTGAGGAGAGCAGAGGAAAGGGGCAGAATCCCCTCCCTTGCCCTGCTGCCCACACTGCTCTTGCTGCAGCCCAGCACACAGTTGTTGTCTGGGCTGCACTCACACTGCAGGCTCATGTTGAGCTTTTCATCACCCCAGACCCCCAGGTCCTTTTCCTGAGGGCTGCTCTCAGCCATTCATCACCCAGCCTGTATTTGTGTAACCCTCTACTGCAATCCAACACTATTCCTTTGGGCTTTTTAGGCTGGAATAGTTCTCTCTAAGGTTGAAGGAGTTAGGTGCATGTTTGGGCTGCCATGGCCAAGAAAAGCACCAGGACCTTCTCTTTTTGATGACAACAAGATACGAGGTCTTCAGTCATAATTTGGATGAGACTTTGTGATCACTCTAGGATTTTTCTATCCAGTTATTAAATAACAGGATAATGGACCTTCCTTAAGAGTCCCTGGACAGCATGCTGAGCAGAGCTTGGTGCAGAAGAGGAGGAGGAAGAGTAGGTAGTTATCAGTATTAAGTTTGAAGCCAGTTTTTTTGGAGGACTTTTGTAAATCTCTTTTGACATAAATGGCTTAGAAGACTCATTTCACACTTAGAAAGCAACTTAAGGCTTGGATTGGATGTGAAGTGCAAAGTGCTTCCTCTCATTTGTTCATCTCTAATAATATAAAAGCCCCAAATCTGAGCATAAGTTTTGCTCATCTGAAGCATCAGCACTCAAAAACCTGTGAAGCTTTCTCGGGGGATAATTCTGGCACTGTCAGAGCAGGAGGGGACTGGGTGAGCTGCAATTTTGTACCACTACTTTGTTTTCTGAGAGAAGGAAGCTGCAAAGGCAGGAGCTTTGCTTTGTGCTTTGTAAAGAGAGACTGAGAAAGATCTAATGTAGGCAAATGTGAGCCAGTCCAGACTTGCTTGTAGATGTGAGCAGCTGTGATGGTGCTGTGGGCATCAGTGTGCTTTGTCTGTTTGCTTCCTTTACCATCAAACTCGAGTTACTGAAGTTCTAAACCTTCCTCTGCACTCTACATCTCACTAGCACTACAGCAAGATGATATTTGGGGTGGAGGGGTGAGTAATGCCATCAAGGAAGCCCTGCAATGAGCCAACTCCACCAAAAAGTGCTCTGTGAGGATGAGTGCAGCTGTTTTGAGAAGTGCTGGGAGGATGTTGTGCTCAGTTTTGGGGCTCTCACTACAAGAAAGATCTAGAGGTGATGGAGCATGTCCAAAGAAAGGCAGGGAAACTGATAAAGAGTCTGGAGAGTAGGTTTGGTGAGGAGCAGCTGAGGGAACTGGGGTTGTTTAGCCTGGAGAAAAGGAGGCTGAGAGGAGACCTTATCTCTCTGAAAAGAGGCTGTAGCCAGGTTGGGGGCTCAAGTCTCTTCTCCCTAATAGCAAGTGATAGGATGAGAGCACAGGGAGAGGTTTAGGTTGGGTTTTAGAAGAAATGTCTTCATGAAAGGGTTGTAAAACACAAGAACATGCTGTCCAGGGAGGTGGTTAAACCTCCATCCCTGGAGGTGTTTAAAAGACACAGAGATGTGGTGCTGAGGGATATGGTTTAGCACCAGACTTGATAGAATTAGATAATGGTTGGACACAATGATCTTAAAGGTGTTTTCCAACCAAAAGGGTTCTATAAATTTATGATGCTGCAGACACCTGGCAGGCCACAGAAGTGAATTCCATTGCTGCCTTTGGCTGTGATGCCCTTTTTTTTATCAAGGTGGATAGCTGGAGGTGACTCAATCACTGGCATGCAGGGCTGAAACAGAAGTGGCACCTTGGGGAGAGGCAGTGCAGGGCTCCAGAAAGGCATCTGTGGCACTTGGATTCGCATTCTGGTGTCTGAGAAAGGAGGTAACATTGTGGTGGTTCCTGTTCCTCAGCCTGGGTGATTGCGTGGGGAGGAAGGAAAGATAATGATTGGATTCAGCACCTTGGGATGGTGCCACGCATGGCCTTGCTGGTAGATCTGCAGCCCAAACATTGCATGTGGTGGTTGTTCCAGACCCCCCACACAAGACAGGCCACAGAAATCATGAGACTGCTGGATGTGTGTTGGTCTGCTCTGTAAAGGGGAGTGGATCTCTTGAGGTATCAAATTTCTTGCCCTCTGGATTGATTTCCTTCCCGTGGACTTGCCATAGAATCATAGAATGGTAGGGGTTGGGGGGGACCTCTGAAGATCATTGAGTCCAACCCTTCTGCTAAAACAAGATCACCTAGGGCAGGTCACCCAGGAAAACATATCTAGGTGGGTTTGGAAGGTCTGCAGAGAAGGAGACCCCCGCAACCTCTCTGGGCTGCCTGTTGCAGTGCTCCATCACCCTCACAGTAAAACAGTTTTTCTTCATGCTGAGACAGAATGTCCTGGGTCCCAGTTTGGACTCACCCTGTCACTGAGCACCACTGGAAAGAGACTGATCCCATCTGCTTGACACCCACCCTTAAGGTATTTGTAAACACTGAGCAGATTCTCTCTCAGTTTTCTTTTCTGCATATTTTCTGCCTAGGGAGGCTGTGGCTGCGCCTTCCCTGGAGGTGTTCAAGGCCAGGTTGGATGAGGCCTTGAGTGACCTGTACTAGTGGGAGATCCCCCTGTCTATGGCAGGTGGTTGGAACTGGATGATCTCTGAGGTCCCTTCCAACCTTACCATTCTATGATTCTATATTAATCTGCTCCAGGTCTCTCAGCCTTTCCTCATATAGAGATCTTCTCTTCCCTTAATTGTCCTCATAGCTCTCCAATGGCCTCTCTCTAGTAGTTCCCTGTTTCTTTTGAACTGGGGAGCCCAGAACTGGACCCAGAACTCCAGATGTGATCTCAGTAGGGTAAAGAAGAGAACTGACCTGCGGACCACATTCTCCTCTTCACCTCTTCTCCTCTTCACCCAGCTAAACAATCCCAGCTCCCTCAGCCTCTCCTCATAGGGCTTGTGCTCAAGGCCTCTCACCAGTCTCATTGCCCTTCTCTGGACACATTCAAGTACCCCAATGTCCTTCTTCAATTGAGGGGCCCAGAACTGGACACAGTAGTCAATTATAAGTACTCAACTATAAGTGCTCAATTATAAGTACTCAAGTATATGCCTGGTTTTGAGAAAAGACCAAATTTTTTCCCATGCCTTTTGAGAGCAGCCACCCCTGGGTTGCAAGGCTGGGCAGCACAAGGTGGTGCAACGCTGCAGGTGAGAGAAGCCATCACTGTAGCTTATGCCTCTCCTGGAGCTTGCTTAGTGCTCTGGCAATAAACCCAGCTGCTCTCTTCTCTCTGTCCCGAGAGGCAAAGCCGCAAACCCACAACCACCACACCTCTGTGTCCAGCCCTGTGAGTCATGAGAGGATGACTCAGCTGATGTGGGGCACAGAAAAATGTGCACGTTTCGTGGCTCTGCATGCAAAGGGCTCAGCACCCAGCCCATGAATGCTGAAATTATGTTCTCTCATTGTCCTCACTGCTGCTTGCTTTATTTCACTGAAGAAATCAGCTCAAGTTTTGGTTCACATTTTCACTTTTGGTCAAACATTTGTTTTGACACTGTGTCTCTGTTGCCTAACTGAAGCACAAAGCTTATGGCATCAGGAATGGAAAAAAAAACACCACCAGGCAACCTTTGCAGCTGAATGTGATTCATAGAATGGTTTGGGTTGGAAGGAACCTTGAAGATCTTCTAGTTCCGGCCCTGCGTGGCATCAGCAGAGACAACCTCCACCAGACCAGACTGCTCAAGGCCTTTTAGAAGTCTTTCTCAGCCTTTCTAGGCCCAGCCCTGTTTAATGTCTTCATTGATGATCTGGATGAGGGGATTGAGTCCACCATCACTAAGTTTGCAGATGACACCAAGTTGGGAGCATGTGTGGATGTGTTAGATGGTAGGAGGGCTCTGCAGAGAGATCTGGACAGACAGGATAGGTAGGCACAGTCCAATGCCCTGAGTTTTAACAAGGCCAAGTGCTGAGTTCTGCACTTTGGCCACAACAACCCCATGCAGTACTACAGGCTGGGGACAGAGTGGCTGGAGAGCAGCCAGGCAGAGAGGGACCTGGAGGTGCTGGTAGAGAGTAGCTGAACATGAGCCAGCAGTGTGCTCAGGTGGCCAAGAAGGCCAATGGTATCCTGGCCTAGATCAGGAATGAACAGCAGGACCAGGCAAGTCCTTCTGCCCCTGTACTCAGCACTGGTTAGGCCACACCTTGAGTGCTGTGTCCAGTTCTGGGTCTCCCAATTTAAGAAAGATGTTGAGGTGCTTGAATGTGTCCAGAGAAGGGCACCAAGGCTGGTGAGGGGCCTGGAGCACAGCCCTGTGAGGAGAGGCTGAGGGAGCTGGGAGTGTTCGGCCTGGAGAAGAGGAGGCTCAGGGCAGACCTCATTGCTCTCTACAACTACCTGAAAGGAGGTTGTAGCCAGGTGGGATTGGCCTCTTCTCCCAGGCACCCAATGACAGAACAAGAGGACACAGTCTCAAGCTGCACCGGGGCAGGTTTAGGCTGTTGTTCAGAGAAATGCTGGAGCAAGGGCTTGAAAGATTATCCTAAACAGCAGTGATCTCCTTCTGCTGGTGCTACAGGCTCAGAAGCTTCAGATACTCACGCAACCTACAAAGGATCTTTCATCATCCCTGGTTTAAATCCTCTCCAGGTCCCTTTGCCCTAAATCATCCCAAAGATATCACGGTATCTATTTACAGCAGTGAGGTTTGGGTGCTGTGGTAAGCAGGTGAAGCAGCATCCCTTGCTTAAGTGTTTCCTCAAATGGAGCATCTCAGTCCTTTGGACATCCCTGACATCTCTCACCAGTTTCACGCACTGAAGTTTGGACTGAAGCCCTGTGACAGGTATTCTGTGAAGCTGAAGGACGCTAAAATCTCCAGCAGAGAGGAAGCCACCCTCTCCTAAAGCCCAGTCTCCTAGATAAGCAGAGAAGAACTGGAAGAAGCTGCACTAAAATTCATTAAAATTAAACTCAGCAGATTTTTACCTTTTCTTTTCTTTTTTTCCCCCTCTACTATCATCTGCATCACCCTGCAGCAGACTAGAATTTCAGCAGGAAAACACATTTTTTCACACCCTATTGCTTTAAGCCATGAAGCCCATGGGGAAAACAAGAGATTACTCACCCTCGACGCACAGTTAAATTGCACTTGTTGACATTGTAGCTGCTACTAAACTTTCCAGCCCCAGTCTCTAGGTAATCGCAGCGCCCTGGGTGGAAAGCAAAGCTTTTTATTGGCTACTTTTTTTTTTTCATGTATTTTTTTTCTTTTTTCCTTTTTTTTCCCTTTTAATTTTTTTTCTTTTTTTCTTTTTTTCTTTTTTTTCCCTTTTTTCTTTTTTCTTTTTTAATTTTTTCTTTTAAAAGCTTTTATTTTTTCTATTTTATTTTTTCTTT
>VWYK01075468.1:0-10119 GCA_013399775.1 Semnornis frantzii
TTTTTAAGACCTTTTGATAGAATTTACTCCTGACAGCATAAGTAATAAAGGATTTCATCGTTAAGAGGAAGCACAATTCAGTATCTTTTCCTGTCTTTTCAGATGGTTGGAGAACAAGGCTAAACACATAATGCCACTATGGCAGTGAAGTTGTCTGTAGCCCTCTATCACAATACAATAAACATAGATTAGGCTTCTTGTGGTTTTGGGAAAAACAATTAGGAATTAAATAACCTCATGCTGACATTTAAGCTGTTGACAAGTTAGCAAAACAATGAACTCAGCATCTTTTGCTTTAAGGTATATTGCATGCTTAGTAGTGCATCATTGCATCAGTTTATATACAGTACATTATTGAAGCTTTAATGGCTTTCTTATAGTAAAGTTTACCACAGATTCTAACTACTCATATCTTGGCTCACAACAGTATACGCATACTGTTTTCAATTAAGGAATTAAATATTGTTAAATGTCTTGTCAAAGGGTTTCATGTCATGCTTTGGTTTTCTATTCTATAAGCATCAACAATGTTTGGGTAAGGCTACTGCCCTTCTACCAGAAAGTTTAGGAAAGCCCCATCCATTAGAAAGTGTAGTTCCAGGTGATCATCACAGTAATTGAGAAGTGAGAACTAGTTCTAGTTATATTCATTTTCAAAATGCATGCACCAGAACATAGCCCTGGTGAGAAATACTATTGGAAGCATTCTTCAGTGTGAAATCTCACCTATATAAAAATACTGTTGACATGCCAACTGACAGATGGCTGTTGAAATGCCATCTTTCTTTGTTCTTATTTTCCATGAGCTTTAAGACTGAATCTTCCTACCAGATTTATCAGTAATGCACTATAATCCACCAGCAAAAAACCCAATTTTTCTGCTGCAGATTAACAAGCATATTCTCTATAGTATGATATTCCTCCTATGATGAGGCCATTTTTCTTAACAGACAGCTGTATTAAGAACATTTGCTACAGTTAATTGAAAAGTAATCACCGTAAAAGCGCCAAGTCAATCCAGGGCCTTTATAAGTAGTAATAAGTTTATAGGAAGTAATAAAATGATACCTAAACGGGACAAGAGAAGTCAATCCATAATTTTCTACTCTACTATAATCATTAGAGCTTTGTTTTGTAAGAACACGAAAGCATTTTTTAAAGTATTAATAACCAAAAAGCAATTTTTTTAATCCAGAAAGTAAAACCGTGCTCAAACTTGCAAATAAGTATGAATTCTTAAGGGATGAGTAAATGATGAAAAAGTGAGATATTAATAAATAAAGAGCAACAGAGATGTTAAATCTGAAATACTGCTATGCTGTTTCAGTAGCCCTATTATCCGTCCTAGTGTTGGCTATTTTTTTCCATTTTGGCAACAGGATCTTTTTGTTGTGGCACTGGTAATATTTGCCTCAGCTGTCACTTTGGAAATTATCAGCCACAACACTGTTTTTATAATTAATTCCTGTCTTTCACCAAAAAAAATTAATCCTCTCTATAATAAAATCCATAAAAATAGTGGAGCATATGCTAACCTTACTTTGAAATTCCTGCATTTCCCAATTTAAATCAGGAACGTATGTGCCAATACTCAGTTTTGGAGGACTATCAGTATTCTTCATAACTATTCAGAAGTTTGTAATATTCTTAACTTAGTAGCAAATAATAAAGTTAGTTAGTATATATTTATGTATGACTACATGTTATGTTAGAACCCTATGAGGCACTTGCATGTCCTATAATTTTTCTATTTAGAGATTGTATATAATTAAGTTCTGTGGAATGCACCTAAATCCTGTTGACAAAACTGGGTACTTGGACAGTTAAAATTTAACTCCTAACTTCCTTCCAGAATTATTCATTCTCGTTACTTGTATTTTTGCAACCTCTTCTAAAAATAATACCCAAATAGCCTCAAACATAGTAAAATTCCTGCTGGTCCAAGACTATTGTGATGTACATTCTGTTACTCAGAAGCAGCAAATACTTTAGGTAATACTAATATTAAAATGTCTAGCAGAACAGTAAAACAAAGTAAGTTTTGATGAAGAACTGTTGGAAGGAAGTAAAACTAGTTCTGGAAATTTAAGCCTTTTATTGCAGCAGAGCACCTGTTGTAACTGACCTACTCTGTAACTTCTCATGCAGGTATTTATGTAAAATAAAGTAATCTCATTGCCTTCCATGAACTATTTCCATTCAAAAGCAATCATGATGACTCAATAGAGCAGCAGAACAACACACAAATGGCTATCCAAAAACTGCCTTCAGCCTTTCGTAACTCCTGAACTCTAGTTTAATTAACTTGGGCTTACTGCTGGCTTAACCTGCTGGGACAGAATTTTCTTACCTGAAAGCTAACACTTTGGAAGTTCAGAAAATGGGAAATGAAAGTTTCTTCAAACTTGATTTCAAAGCATTACCTATAGCAAGAACTGTAGCAAGACATAGCAACATGGATGTCTCTCTGAGAAAACCGTCCAAAAGCGGCAGTAAACAGCAGAGTGTGCCCCAACTCTGACCCAATGCTACTACCTGCATCACCCACACCAACAGCTTGACAAAGCCCTGAGAAAAGAATGAGATGGAAAAGCTACTACAGTTCCCCAAGTGTGTAATAGCTCTGTTCAACCTTCTAATGGACAAACTAGAAGTTCGACTTTTCAGTTAAATGGACTGTAGCAGATGAGGTCTTTGCAATTACTAACAACTTGTATGGAGCACAAGATGCTACTGTTCCTCCTATTTCTTCAGTGTGAGGCAATTGACTGCAAATAGTTTTCTTGAATGCAAAGTCAGCTTGAGATTTGAGAATGTGGCTATTTCATTTCTTACATCATCAGAAGTAATAAAAATAGACAATCTTTTGCCATCAGCTACACTGTGCATTAAAAAAAAGATTAAAAAAAAAAAAAGAGGCAGTGCCATGACTCCTGGTGATCTGCACCATAACATAGTCAGATTTTTACTTTGTGCTTCTGTACTTGCAGAAAGGATAAAAAATTGTGGACGATACCCAGACACAGTAGAAAGTATTAATCTGTTAGATATTTTCTTATTACAATAAGCAGTTTTGTTAGTAAAGAACAACATGCAAAATAGATCCACCTGAGGACTTATCTTTGTATATGAGTTTACACTATTGAATTTCACATTTCATCACACCACTATAAATGGTTAAGAGGTGAACACAGAGAAATTGCTTTACCCACTGCAGGGATGCAGTAGTTATTTAACAATTCATGGGAAAACTACCCTTTGAGGAGGACTGTATCCTCTCCATTTGAAATTGAAAGGACAATTCGAGTGAGCGGAATAATATAATTACGTAACTTGGGATTTTGCCAGAACATCAAGCTTAATACTTAATCAATCTTCTTAGAACACTGAAATGGATCTTTAATACTCAGAAAAACGCAGGACCTTTTCTGTAAGGTCTCGCCGGGTCCTCCAGCGCCCCATTGCTGTAAGCAGTAAGCAGGAGGGCCGGGCGGGAGTAGTACCACCGCCCGCGGCCACGCGAGGCTGCGCTCCGCCTTCCTCCGGCTGCTTCGCGGTCCCTCCGCGCTCAATTCGCCGTAACTGACAGTCGTATTGACTTGAAGAGCCTGAAATATTTAACTGATCATCTGAAGCAAGAGAATGACCTTTTCTAACAGGATAGACTGACCTTTGAACACTGTAGAAAGAATGTAACATTCAAACCCGTAAGATCAAACAACAAAGTAATCAGAGCTTCACCTCTCAGAATCACGTTCGAAACTACTGAGCGACTCCAACTCCTTCAGCAGACGGAACCCGTCGAGTAGGTTCCAGACTGCTTCCAGAAAGTGCGTGAGCTCGGACAGCGTGTTCAGACTCATACCATTTTGTACGCCCGCGACGAGAAGACCCAACTTAGATGGAAAACGTGACCTGCACCCTGCTCTCGGGCACGGGAAGCTGCGCCCTGCCCTCAGCCTCTGCTGCGGATGGCTCGAGAGGGCCGGGACAGCTCCTGCACGCTGCCCAAAGCTTTGCACCGCGCTCCGCGCATAGGGCTAAACATCTTGTTTCAGTATTTCGGGATCCTGAGCCTAATCTGCAGTTCTAGGGGAAAGACGTCCTATATTAAATACTCTGAGATACTTTAATTCGTGCTGTTTAAGGGAGATTTGAAAACAATCTCTGATGGGCTTGCATGCGTTGGTATAGTTTTACACGTAGCCTATCGGTTCGGCAGACTTTCGGGACCGTGCTCCCCGCTGTCCGGAACAGCACCGGCTGCAGCCGTTACAAGTCTTTGCCGCCAGCTCGAAGGTGTCCAGCAGGACGCGTGCCCCCGGCGGCAGGATGTGCTGGCTAGGGGCGCTCCCTCCGCTCCCTGCCCGGCGGAGAGCCCTTCTCCCAGGAGATATAGTTAACCGTTTCCCCGACACCGCCACCTGCCCGACCTCGGGCCCTTTCCTTAAGAAACATCACCCCTCACAGCCTAATCCGATGTGATGGATAACCAGAGGAATAGGAGCCAGGGCAGGCAGCAGGGTAACTGCGTTTTTTTATTAACTTCTTGTAAAGTAATAGCTCCATTTTAGTTGTCACTCTTGTCAGACAACAGCTGCACAATACTGTGTGATGGGCTCTTCCCGGCGCCTGAGCTGCAGGCAGCACACTGCAGCCAGGCAGGCAGCTGGGCACGCCGCACGGCTGGAGACGCGGGGACTCTCTGCCGTGAGAAGAAAAGGATGAAGAGAAGACGAAGGGCAGGACCGGCTCCCTTTTACCCCGCCAGGACTCTACTTAGATCCCAAACAAAGGAGATGAGCCGGGCTTGGGGTTCACTCGAGACACCACGTTCTGGCAGCTTGCCCGTTCCGCCCCGATCGCGACGGACGCGCGCTTAGCGACCAGCACCGCCGGACCCCCTCTACGCAAACCTGGAAAACCTCAACACACGGACAGGGAAAATGGGCCTGGGGCATGATGCGCGACGGGGAACAGGGGCGGGGTGCCTCGAGGGGGCCACTACCAGCTCCCCGTAGGGACGGAGCAAGAAAGGCTGGTGCCCCGTCGCTACAGTCGCCGCCCCCTCTCTCGGTGCCCGGCCGGGCGGGAGGAGCACAGTGGCCCCGCCGGCTGCGGCTGCTTGCGGGGCTCCGTGGGGGGCGGGCACATGCGTACAAGCGGCTCATCCAGACAAACACCCCTTACATCTTAAATGAGCTTCATTTACTGGCAGGCGCTTCAGTCGGGCTGAGAGCTGCCGAGCTGCGCTCAGACCGCCTTACTGGGAGACCACCCCNCCGGCCGCTGCCGTGGAGTGCCGCTGATCGCCGCCGCGGCCCGCCGGGAGACAATGGCCCTGCACAAACTCTGCTCAGTGCTGGAAGGTAGGAGCCGCGGGCGGCAACGGCGCCCTCCGCGGGAAGAGCTGCCCGCGCCCCGCGGAAGGGCGCCCTCCGCGGGAGGAGCTGCCCGCACACCGCGGAACGGAGACCGCGGTATCCCTGCAGGCACCCAGGGCGACCCCCGGGCTTTGCTCCAGGCGCCCTTCTACGGGCGGCGGAAACTTTGCTAGGAGGCCACGGCGGCTGCATAGGGGGCGACAGTTCCGCTGCCCTCTTCCGCTACCTCGTTTCTCGGCCAGGAGACTGACGGGTTCCTGGCCCCTCTCTGCTCCACGCTAAAGCCAGCTCTGCGGTGCCGGTGGTGGCACGGGGCTGCAGGGCGGGGGCTGTANAGCCTTGACTGAGCCCCCCGCGCCCCGCTCCAGATGGGACTGAGCACGGTGGCGTCTCCGGGTTCGGGCGGCGGAGGCTGAGCGCGCCCCGCGTGGGGGCGCCGGGCATGGCCGTGGGCGGGCGGGGNTGCCCGCACACCGCGGAACGGAGACCGCGGTATCCCTGCAGGCACCCAGGGCGACCCCCGGGCTTTGCTCCAGGCGCCCTTCTACGGGCGGCGGAAACTTTGCTAGGAGGCCACGGCGGCTGCATAGGGGGCGACAGTTCCGCTGCCCTCTTCCGCTACCTCGTTTCTCGGCCAGGAGACTGACGGGTTCCTGGCCCCTCTCTGCTCCACGCTAAAGCCAGCTCTGCGGTGCCGGTGGTGGCACGGGGCTGCAGGGCGGGGGCTGTAGGGTGCCCAGCGCGGGGCCATACCGAGTCGGCAGCCCGCGGCCATCCCGGGCTGCTCCTATCTCCGCTAGCGCACCTCGGCACTTGGGGTTGGGGGGGATGTCCCAGCCTGCAGAAGCACGGGTCACGATGGCAGCGACCCTGCGCCACAGTCCCTTATATTTTTGAGACACCCTGAGAGCTTCTCGCGCTCCAGTCTTTCCACAGAAAAAGAAACCGCTCCGCTTTCGGAACTCGCTCTCCCTAACAGCGATCAGGGTGTCGTACATGCTATCGGGAGCAAGATCTGTTTTCAGTAAGGTTTTCCCAAAATCAGTCACCTGAGTCTCAAGCTACAGCCTGACGGGTGCTCAACCTGTGCTTCTGTTTTTCTCGAGGCTTTTAAATCTTGTTTCTAACTTCTTTAGGTCCAGAGGTAAACAACTGAGGAAGGCTTCTCACCCCACCTAGCATTTCTTTGTCTGTGGTACAGCTCGACAGCGGGCACGGGTTTTATTTCAGAAAATAAAGCTAGATAAGGCAGTTAACCTTGTGCTTCAAGGGATTATTTCTAGCACTCTGTATCTTCTTGAGCAAGAGCAGACTTGAACCATCAGGGATTTTTATTATTATTAAATTATACCGTTAGGAAATTTCGTAGCCTCTACTTGCATATTTAAGCCAGCGAGGCTTAAATGTAAAGCCAGCAAGGCTGCAGAGTAAAGCACTGTTTCTGATATGCATTGATGTCCTCCCATGGCATGAAAGTTGTAAAGAAGTATGTTTTAGATCCAGAATGTTTTCATGGCCCATAAAATCCCATGTTCCTGGCCTGAAGGAGAGTTGTCTTGAGAATTTAAATAAATATGTTTTATTTGTTAGCATAATTGAGAGACAGAAGGTACTTAATACATGTGTGTGCCTCTATATAGGTGTTAACCATCCACTGGGTTTAGATAATGTGAGAACATAAGGCTTACAAGGGGGACAATAGGCATTTAGATTTTTTTTTTTCTACTTCCTCTCTAAGTGCATTACTTACATACCGTAAACCACTATAAAACAGCCCCAAAATACAACCAACATTTCCGTTTCATAATTACTTTCTACAAATGCAGATTTAATCATGTGTCAGAAATATGTTTGCTGCAGATTTGACTATACAGGTTTTCTCATGAACAGACCTCATGCTCATCTTTTACAGTAACACCAGCGCCCAGGTAAAAAGTCCTGCTACGTGAGTTTTTTAATATGATTCATAACCTACAAATTGCACAAAGCTGTTAGTCAGTAAGCTGTTGGTATTCTAAATGCATCACTTGCTATGACTACAGAAACAGCCTATCATTATTTAACTTCATACACTCCCTTTTATCTGTTCTTCACTAAAAGTCTTCATATAGTCCAATTACTACATCTAATCAGAAAGAAAAAAAAATTCCTATAGTCACATAGATTTCATCTCAGAAGGAAACTGTTGAGAATAACAATCAAAGTAAGCCTCTGTATTTTACAAGTTGCATCTTCAGTTCTGCAAGGAAACTCTACCTATAGTGGCAGTAAAATTTTTTTCTCCATGCAAACAGTTTTGTGTGCAGAACTGGAAGAGTTCTGCTAAACCAAATACGAAGTACAGTGAAGCTCAGTATACTGTGAAAAGTCACATACTTTTTTATACTACTTTAAAAACAGTTTAATCTTTTGTTCTTAACATCGAATGCATGTATACATTTGTGTCATCCACAAAGTTTACATTTTTGGGATGCGTACTTCAAGGGAGAAGCAAGCCCATCAGAGTCACTTTGTGGCAATTCAGATTTCTTTGTAGAATGTAGAATGGCTTGAGTTGGAAGGGACCCTAAAGATCTTGCTCAAAGCCTCATCCAGCCTGGTCTTAAACACTTTGCAGGGATGAGGTGTCCACAACTTCTCTGGGCAGCCCATTCACCACTCTTGTGTCCAACTTGAATCCACCCTGTTCTAGTTTAAGACTGTTGCCCCTCGTACATAGTCTCTCTCCAGCTCTCTTGTAGGCTCCTTTCAGGTACTGGAAAGCTGCTATAAGGTCTCTCTGGAGCCTTCTCTTCTCCAGAATGTACAGACCCAAATCCCTCAGTCTGTCCTCACAGAAATGGTTCTCCAGCCTTTCCTTTGTTAAACTTGTTCAGAACGATTTTGTTTTTCCTCAGATATCAGTAATAAGGGCCAATTTAAATTAACACCTAAATATAATTCTTACTGCCTCTCTCCACAGTGTTCAGCCTGCATCTCATCACCTTAAACTGATAATTTGTTCTTATCCAGATCCAGCAGCCAGTAGAGTAGAAGTGGTGTGGGACCATGACAGTGCTGAGGTGCAACAGCCATAGGTTTTGCTAAGTGGAGTGCAGCCAGTGCCCTCCTGGGGATGAGGTGCTTGCTGCATTTCAATTGTTGAGAGACAAAGCCTTTTCCTTCCATTTTCAGTCCTCAATGAGATTTTAAACACCCTAGAATAATTATTTAATCCTAGCACAGCTTGCAAAATGCAACTGCTCTACAACAATAAAGCGTTATATCCTCTGCATCATAAGAGACAAAAGCAGCTGCTTCCTTAATAAAGCCATGGATATGCTATGCTTTGGAAGTAAATATATCTATCTGTAATTTCCTCCTATCTGCTATTTCCCCTAAATGTGCTTGCTAAGAGCTTGTTCCCATCCTTCAAATATGCTCCACCTTTCATTTCCATATATTATTGTTTGGCTAAAACAACAACAACAAAATGAAAACCCCAAATAAACCACCACAAACCTTTAGTTAAACCTTGAGCGTATATTAGTTTTGGACAATTTCAGTTATTATATTGGATTACCTTTAAAAGCCAAAAAGATAATTCTATAGTTTCTGTCCTAATAATTCAACAAGGTACTAGGGCTGGGACAAATTACTGTTACTTCCAGAAAGTCAACATTCCCGGCCTTCCAATGAGGTACAGAATTATTTCCAACTCTGGCATGTTGGAAAAATGTGGAGTACTATAATTAACTTCCTGCTATTCTGCTCAGCCCCCTCATTTGCATTTTGGCATGATTTTAACAGCTAATTTCTCACAAACAAGTAGTGTTAGGAAGCAATGCTTCCTTCCACACAAAAGCTAGGAATCACAGCCTCCTGTTTCCAAAATCAAAAGGTGTTAACAATGGGACAAAAAGCTAAAAACAAGCAGAGAGAAAAGACAATTTAAAAATACTTTGGTGATTTCTTCTTTTTGACTAGAGGCTACAACTTCCCTAACAAAGGCAGTATCAAGTCTAAGTCAGAATTTTTCTTTTTTGCCTAAAAGCAGGATCTACTTGCCATCTTTTCTGCTACACTCAGAAAAAGTTAACAGCACCAAACATCTTACACTGCTAAGCAGTTAAGCGGAAGTAACTCAAGTAACTGTAGAACAGTACTTTAAAAGCTGCTGTCTTAGAAAGAAGGAACCCACCAATTTGGTGATATGCATTATGCCTTGCTACTGATACATACAGAAACTTAATATCCGAAATGCACCACTTCCAGAACAGCATAACTTCAAAAAGGTTAACTCCCTAGTTTTCCTAAGACACAGTTGACAATCACTGCTACAATTTATACAGGTCAAGTTGGTTATAATTATACTGGTATTAACAGGAAAGGTCAGTGTAGGAATTGGGTATATAGTTATAGTTGGAGTACAAAATAACACTAGATTGAAGCTAAAAGAGTTACTGAATTATGTATCCCTAGCTAATGAAAAAAATTAAGATTTTCAGCACCTTCCCTGAGGTTCTGAATTCACAGAGAGATATTAGACAGAAATATTACTCTCAAAAGGAAACTTTATAAGCGATTCATCATTCATGAACCTGTCAAATTCACAGTATAATTCATTGCAGGGATGGTGGTGGGAGCTGGTACACATCTGCAATTATACCAAAAATTGTATATACTCTCGTACATGCTGTTTACATACAAAGCAGGTTACATGTGTAGTGATAGACATGCTTATCTGGACAGAGGG
>VWYK01075469.1:7388-22858 GCA_013399775.1 Semnornis frantzii
GGGGGGAGGGGGGAAGGGGGTCTCCTGATGGCAGCCACAGGCCTACCCTTCTGGCTGCAGGATGTGCCCTGCATGCCTGGGGAATGTGGACCCTTCTGCACGTCTCCTGGGTGATCTCACACAGGAGGACCCTTGGCCTCAAGTGACCTGTACTAGTGGGAGGTGTCCCTGCCTATGGCAAGGGGCTGGAACCAGATGATCCTTGAGGTCNGAGCCACCATGCTCTGTGCTCTCTCATCTGGCCACAGCCAGGCTTCTCCAAGGCACTGAGCTGCCACTGCCATCATCAGAGATGAACAGTGCTGGATCCAGATGGCATCCTGCTTCCCTCTGTGCCCACATCATCCCTTCATCATCCACAGAGAAGGGGAGTAGCCTGGGAGAATGTGTCCCTGGGAGGACCCCTGTGCCCAGAGCAACCACCTGCATCCCTGCTTTTGCTGCTGCTGGCTCAGACCAAAGCCATCGGCTGGTGCCAGGCAGTGCCAAGACGTGGGTGAGGCAGCACCTGTTTGCCAGGTGCTGTGCTGCTTCCTTTTGCTTCTGGACAGGGCTCAAGGTGCTCATTTCCAGCTCAGAGCTCCACAGGCCTTATTTCTTCTCACCAACTTCCAGCCCAGATCAGATCCACCCCAGGAGGGGCTGAAGCTGCAGCTGGCCCTGCTCAGCCACCCCTGGAGCTGGAGGCAGCAGGCAGCCCCTAGTTGCAGCTCTGCAGCCCTGGGCAGCCTTTTTGGTCTCCTGGAGCACGGCAAGGTGTGCAGAGTCTCCCTGGGTCAGGCTGAGCTATCACCATGAGGAGGCTGTGCTTGAGGAGAGGCCCAAAAGCAAAGAGGTGGCAGGTAGATGAAGGCTGCTGCTGGGGTGGCCAGAGGGAGTTGTTTTCAGCTCCCTGTCCCCTTGGTTGCTCTTCATTTTGGGGGCCAGGGAGCTGCTTTTAGGTTTCTGCAGAAGTGGTGAAATTGCAGACCCAGCTCCTCTGCTTGAGGGAGGAAAGCCCTCAGCACAGGCCAGTGTTGGAGGTGCTGTGCCTTGCCAGGAGCTGCAAGACAGCAAAGCTTGGCTGGAATGGCACTCCCTGAGATCTGCGCCAACCTCTTGCATCTGGCACTGGTGTCCCATGTCTGTGGTAGAGCAGAGCTGATGCTTTGGAGGAGGCAGCTTGTTCCACACACTGCTTTGGGAGCTCAGCTGCAAGCCCTGGGCTGCAAGAAGCATGCAACTCTCAGCAGAGCTTCCAGTGGGCTCCTCATGTGTGGCCTCATGTTGTGGTTTTGTGTGTGCAAGAGGAAAGGCTGCTCTTAAGACCTTGCTGCTTGCCAAGGCCTTGTGTAGAGGCCGTTCCCAGGAGGCTGGACTCCAGTGTGGCAGCTCTGGTTTTGATCTGGCAGGCTGTGAGGGCTCTCAGCCTTCCCCAGCTCCAATGGCTGGCTGCTGGGGGTGGGCCATGGGCTGTCAGGAAAATTACCTTTGCTGAGAGCTTTCCCCGAGTGAGGGCTGGCTCACTGCAGCTCTTGGTAAAGCTTTCCAGCTGCTGGGAAGAAGAACTGCCCAACTTCAGAACTGATCTTGGGGATGGGGGGAGGGGGGAAGGGGGTCTCCTGATGGCAGCCACAGGCCTACCCTTCTGGCTGCAGGATGTGCCCTGCATGCCTGGGGAATGTGGACCCTTCTGCACGTCTCCTGGGTGATCTCACACAGGAGGACCCTTGGCCTCAAGTGACCTGTACTAGTGGGAGGTGTCCCTGCCTATGGCAAGGGGCTGGAACCAGATGATCCTTGAGGTCTCTTCCAACCTTACCATTCTATGATTCTATGATTCCCTCTGCCCCCCCAGCAGCTGCCTTGGGGTTTGGCTTCCCCCTTTATTCCCTGTGCTGTCCACAGACCGAGTGCTGAGGGCTTGGAGGAGCTCTCTCTGCATGAGGCACTGAGGAGCTTTGAGGAATGATGTTGCTGCTTAAAAGTGGCAGAGGTCTGGGCTGTGAGTAGGGAAAGTAGGTGGCAGCTTGGTGTGTGCATGAAGTGTGTGCAAGCAGGAACATTGGAAGTGCTCAGCACTGTCTTTAGCTCTGTGCTCAGCAGGAGCAGTATGAGACCCATGATGAGTGTCATGAAAGCTCAGGGAGGTGGTTGAGGCCCATCCCTGAAGATGTTACAGGTGAGGCTGGAGAGGGCTGTGGGCAACCTGCTCTAATGGAGGATGTCCCTGCTGAGTGCAGGGGGTTGGGCTGGGTGAGCTCTGCAGGTCCCTTCCAGCCCAGACCCCTCTGTGATTCTGTACTTCTGTGATGATTCTATGATTCCCTTTGCATTGAGCATTTAGTGCCCAAAGTCCTCAGCTATTTGTGCCTTCACACAGAGCAGGGCAGAGCCCACCCACACGATTTGCCTTGCAGAGTGAGAAGTACATGGCAGCGTGGTGGCTCCAGCCAGTCCCCTGGCTGCAGGGCACTGAGATGGTACCCGGCCGGCATGGCTGGGCTGCTGGAACCCACTGCCCACCTCTTCCCCTCCAACTGGCATCCCTCTCAGGAGTGGCAGGGGGTTTTCTTCATCTGCAGTGTCTCTCAGGGCCTTGGCAGAGCAGCAGGCACTGGAGATGGGTCACTGGTTGCCCAGGGTGGGTGCTCAGGATGGCCCAACTGGGGGGTAGTGCCCTGCAGGGAGCAGCTTCCCTCCGTGCAGTGTGGGCTGGGCAGAATTCCCAGTGAATGTCCCCAGGGGGACATCAGCCTGTGCCCTGAGGAGCCTCACTGGCTACCTCCTCTCATGTGCCTGGGGTGCCCTGTGTGGGTGTGCCAGGCTGCTTTGAGTCAGTCTAAAGCCCCCAGGTGCCTTGCAGCTTGGTTTGAAGCCATCCTCTGTCTCCTGATGCTTTCCACCAGTTTCTTACCTTGGTCTTCCTCCAGCTCATCTCCATCCCCTCTGCTGTCTCCGGGGCTTACACAACTCTTGCCCCATTCCCACTCACTGTGGTTCTCCCCCAGCCCGATGGCTCTCCTCTGGGGCTGCCCTGCCTGAACATCTCCCTCTGCCCTTCACCCTCAGGGCAGGGCCAGGCAGCTGCTGGCTCCAGCTTTGACTTCTCCAGGAGGCTGCTGGGGCTGGCAGCAGCGTGGGCAGGGGCCGTGTCCCTCCTGCTCCATCAGCAGAGCAGCCCCCCATGAGGTATTTATAGGCTGAGGAATGTTATGGCCCTGCCAAACTATTACTGGAATAGGCTCAGTGTGTGTCATAGGAGAGAGGATTTCAATGGCACAGTTTCTCTGCGGAGGGAATGGAGCTGACACTCCCTCCCCGCTTCCCTCATCCACTTAATCCACCTCACGGCAGGGAGGCACAGGAGATGTCTGCTCTGAGGGCTCTGCTTGGGGTTTGTGGCCTTGGGCAAGCCACTGAGATGGGCACCTGAGCCACTGCCCAGGGCTGTTGGCACCTGCTGCCTCACACCTGCGCCTGGCAGCGCCTCAGCTGCAGGGCTGGTGGTGCCTCTTGGCAGCTCCTGGGGAGACCCTGGGAGGGGGCAACCCAAAGCCCAGGGATCCAGAGCAGGTGGATCTGCCAAAGCAGCTCAGGCTCAGGGCTGGTGTTGGAAGTGGGCACAGCATAAGGGAGAAGGTCTCTTTGCTGGTTGTTTTTGTGTTCTGACTGATCAGGGGCAGTTTGGCACCTTCTAAATAACCTTTCCCTCCTTTTGCCTGAGCCAGACACTGCTGCTGCTACTGCCTGGGGAAGAGCTCAAAGTCTGGTGAATACTTTTGTCAGTCTCTGGGCTGAAGCACAAAGGTCTTCTCAGACTGTCAGCTGATGGACACTGGTGAGATTCCTGCCTCAGTCCCCTCTTCCTGCCTGTAGAAGTCTCAGGGGTAGGGAAATGGATTTCATGGCAGATGTAGGACTGAGTTGTGCTTTCTGAGCAGCATACTGGATGTCCTAGGGGCTGGAGGACCACAGCCCCATGGCAGCAGCATGGTAGGAGGAGCACAGCACTACGGCAGCAGCATGGCAGGAGGAACACAGCCCTATGGCAGCAGCATGGCAGGAGGAACACAGCCCTATGGCAGCAGCATGGCAGGAGGAACACAGCCCTATGGCAGCAGCATGGCAGGAGGAACACAGCCCTATGGCAGCAGCATGGCAGGAGGAACACAGCCCTATGGCAGCAGCATGGCAGGAGGAACACAGCCCTATGGCAGCAGCATGGCAGGAGGAACACAGCCCTATGGCAGCAGCATGGCAGGAGGAACACAGCCCTATGGCAGCAGCATGGCAGGAGGAACACAGCCCTATGGCAGCAGCATGGCAGGAGGAACACAGCCCTATGGCAGCAGCATGGCAGGAGGAACACAGCCCTATGGCAGCAGCATGGCAGGAGGAACACAGCCCTATGGCAGCAGCATGGCAGGAGGAACACAGCCCTATGGCAGCAGCATGGCAGGAGGAACACAGCCCTATGGCAGCAGCATGGCAGGAGGAACACAGCCCTATGGCAGCAGCATGGCAGGAGGAACACAGCCCTATGGCAGCAGCATGGCAGGAGGAACACAGCCCTATGGCAGCAGCATGGCAGGAGGAACACAGCCCTATGGCAGCAGCATGGCAGGAGGAACACAGCCCTATGGCAGCAGCATGGCAGGAGGAACACAGCCCTATGGCAGCAGCATGGCAGGAGGAACACAGCCCTATGGCAGCAGCATGGCAGGAGGAACACAGCCCTATGGCAGCAGCATGGCAGGAGGAACACAGCCCTATGGCAGCAGCATGGCAGGAGGAACACAGCCCTATGGCAGCAGCATGGCAGGAGGAACACAGCCCTATGGCAGCAGCATGGCAGGAGGAACACAGCCCTATGGCAGCAGCATGGCAGGAGGAACACAGCCCTATGGCAGCAGCATGGCAGGAGGAACACAGCCCTATGGCAGCAGCATGGCAGGAGGAACACAGCCCTATGGCAGCAGCATGGCAGGAGGAACACAGCCCTATGGCAGCAGCATGGCAGGAGGAACACAGCCCTATGGCAGCAGCATGGCAGGAGGAACACAGCCCTATGGCAGCAGCATGGCAGGAGGAACACAGCCCTATGGCAGCAGCATGGCAGGAGGAACACAGCCCTATGGCAGCAGCATGGCAGGAGGAACACAGCCCTATGGCAGCAGCATGGCAGGAGGAACACAGCCCTATGGCAGCAGCATGGCAGGAGGAACACAGCCCTATGGCAGCAGCATGGCAGGAGGAACACAGCCCTATGGCAGCAGCATGGCAGGAGGAACACAGCCCTATGGCAGCAGCATGGCAGGAGGAACACAGCCCTATGGCAGCAGCATGGCAGGAGGAACACAGCCCTATGGCAGCAGCATGGCAGGAGGAACACAGCCCTATGGCAGCAGCATGGCAGGAGGAACACAGCCCTATGGCAGCAGCATGGCAGGAGGAACACAGCCCCATGGCAGCAGCATGGCAGGGGGTCCTCTCACCTAGTTCAGAGTGAGGAGGTAGCAGGGCTGGGCAGCAAAAGGGGCACCTCAGCTCATGATGAGCAATTCAGTCACTTCCTGGACTGGCTGGGCATGGGAGTCCTGGTGCCAGCAGGTCAGATGGGATTTGAGCCGAGGGCATGAGCAGAGCAGAGGGCATGGGCAGAGCAGGACAGCCCTCCTGCTGCCTGGCACAGGAGCCCTGGAAGGCAAGGTGATGGACTGTGAGCCATGGGGAGCCAGGCCCTGTGTGACATGGAGGTGGGAGGCTGCTGCAGAACAGGCTGCTGGGATTTGGAAGTGGAAGTGGTTGCTGCTGGGGAGCCAAGGGACAGAGTGGGGTTTGGGGCTGGAGGAGCAGCTGTGCTGTGACCATGCCCCCGAGCCCTTTGGTATCTACACTCTTGTGCCTTCCCCTCCTTGTCTTCCTTGGCAGCCTCTGGACAGACCACCTGTGATGTAGACAGACCCAGTGCTGGGGCCTCCCTGGGCGACCTGGCCAGAGGCTGGTGGCAGAGGCTGGTGCCCAGGAGGAGCCCAGCACCCTGCTCAGCCCGGTACACCTGCAGTGCTGCCCACAGCCAGGCACTTGCACAGACATCCTGGAAACTGGGAAATGATGTGCTGCAGAAAAACCTCCTTCCCACAGAGCCCAGCCTGCCCTCCACCCGAGCTGCTGCTGCTGAGCTGCAGGTTCGCCCCTGCGCCTGGGCACTGGCAGCTGGCAAAGTGGTGGCACGTCGCAGGATCGAGGTCCAGGCCGGGGAGTGCAGATGGAGCAGGTGGCCTTGCAGAAGCACCTCTTGTGATGCCATGGGTATCTCCAAGGACACAGCCCTCCTGCTCTGCAGGCTTCCCTTTGCCTCCTGCTGGCTCAGTGAGGTCGCTGTGGATAGGCTGCCGAAGGTGGCTGCGAGGTGCTGGGGCAGCATCTCTGGCCTGCTCTCCTCCTGCCTGCACCTTTTTGCCTTCCACCACTGCTGGCAAGCCCCCCCCAGGCAGGCTGCCCAGCCTGCTGGACCCCTCATCCTTCTCACTCCCAGCTGTTTTCTGGACACTTGTTCCTCTCCCTCTGGTGGCTTCATATCCTGACATCAGTGCTGAGTGATCTCCTCCTCTTCCTTGCTGTACTGTCCCTTAGGACAGACTATTCAGCTTGCTCCTCCTCCTCCTTTTCCACTTCATTAATGAGTCTCTTTTCACTAAGAAGCTGTGATGGCTGCCAGGGGACTTGGGAGGACTGTGCAGAGCAGCAGGGAGGCCTCCAGCCCAGCTCCTGCTGACTGGGGTTTGGGGTGCTGGGTTTGGGATGCTGCTATAGTTGCCTCAGTGCTGGCTGGACCATTGGCATGAGGTGTGTGGGGCCAGAGGGCTGTGACAGGCAGAGATGTTCTGCACTTGCTCCCCTGCAGTGCCAGCAGGCAGGGAAGTCAGTTTTAGGCAGCTGCCCACTGCTGCATCATGCCCTACCTCTGCCATGCATGGAGCTCCCTGCCCTGCTGCGTGGCGTGAGGGTGGGCAGCCCCTGGAGTGGCCTCTCAGCTGCATCCACAGGGCCTCTTAAGCTCCCACACAGGACTGTGCATCCCACAAGATGATGTTTCCACTGGCCCAGGTGGGCTCCAGATTTGGTGAGCACCCCTGGACTGGCAGGGGGTGCTGGCCCTGGCACCTCTCTGGCCCCTCACTCAGCAGCTGGTCCCATGCTGGTTGGTAGCAGAGGGGTCTGGGCAGCAGACAGGTGTGGCACAGAACCTTACCAGTGCAAAGTGGACTGTCCAAACACGTCCTGTGGGCACTGCTGTGGTGCCTGAAGCTGAGGTGGTTTCTCCCAGGTGGGCAGGGCTGCTCCTGTTGTCACCTCTCACATACGCACAGAGGCTTCTTCTTTCTCTTTCTTCCCCCTTCCCTCCTCCAATGGATCTCAACCCCTTCCCAAAAATGTTCTTTCCTCGCAGCCTGCTGCCTCTCTGCTCTGCTCTGCCCAGGCAGCAGCTGCCTCTGCCAGGCTCTGCTCTGGCAGCCACTCCCCGTGTGCCATCTTCGTGCCAGCCCTGCGGCAGCTGCGGCCGAGCCTGCGGCAGGGGGAAGGTGCCTGGGTGGCAGCCCTGGGGGTGCTGGGTGGTCCAGGGGGCAAACAGCAAACTTCCGTCTGCTTCTAGTGAGGCTCATCTGATGCCTCAAAGTTGCTCCGGGCACCCCTCCTGCAAGGTGTTGCTGTGAGGGTACAGCTGCCTGGCTCTGCTGTGCAGGGTGCCTTGGGGGTCCTGTTCACCAGAAGCATGCTGGAAGGTGCCCACAGGCCCATGCTAGCCTGCCTGCCTCTGGCAGCTGCCCTGCCCTGTGCCACTGGGCTGTGGTGGTGAGCAGGAGCCCTGCTCCCCCTGCCTATGCCAGGCTCTGCCATCTGAGTGTCCTGCAGGCATGGAGGGTCCTGGGGACAGGCTGGGGGTGGGCCGGAGTTGCAAACCCCTTTGTTCCCTGATAGGAGGGGACTGACTCACAGCTCCGCCACGCTGCCATCACCAGATGGATGATTTAATCACCTAGCAACCAAAACAACGTCAGGTGAGGAGCGCTTCCCGCTCTGCTCTCAGCCCACAGCCCCTCTGCCGGGCTGGAGCCAGTTCCAGGCAACCCTTGGGCAGCCCCCAGTCCCTGGGTGTGCCCAGGATGCGGCTGACAGGGAGCTTTCTCCTGCCAACCCCAGTGGAGCAGCCCACAGGGCTGTGCTGAGCATCTCAGCTGCCGCCAGCAGTGCCTTCCAGCGCCAGGGCTCAGGTGAGGTGGACAGGGCAGTTGCAAGGGAAAGAGGTTCCCCCAGGCCAGCTCCTGGGAAGACAAACAGCTCACCCCTGGCACATCCAGAGGAGCCAGGTCTGCAACACTGCCTGGCAGGCTGCTGACTCTCTTGAGCACCCAGAGGTCCTGTGTGAGAAGAAGAAAGATTGTGCCCAGGGCCTCTAGAGCACAGTGAAGCTTCTGGCAGGTGAAACTTTTGGACTGGATCCACCGACCCCTTGGCACCTGTCCTCTGTGTGCCACACTGCTTCATTGACTCTCAGCATCCTTGGCTGCTGCCCAGGCCTCTTGCTTGGCACCTTCAAAGCAAGAGGACAACCCCAGCATGGATATGTTTGTTCCAGTTCTCCCATCACAGGCAGGGAATTGTCTGCCTGCCTTGCCCATGCTCGTGGCACAGCCCTGATGCTGTCTATCCTGTGCTGCCTGAGGTGGCACTTACATCCTGGTGGCTCCAGCCACTCCCAAAGCTTCTTGGCGTGGCACTACTACATCCCTGCAGGATGGGGTCACTACAACTCACCCTGCAGGTGATGAGACCTCCTGGAGCAGGGCCTGAGCTGAGCAGGAAATCAAGTGCTGAGCAGGGAAAGTGTTGCCCCAGCCTGGCCCAATGGGGCAGGGAGATCTGAGGACACTCCTGGGGCTGTTCATGCCACCCATTTGGAACCAGCAGCACTCCCTTTGCTGCAGTCCCCTCCGTGGCTCCTGGCATGGGTGCATGTGGGAGGTGGTGCAGTGAGGACACATCTGCCCAGGCCACAAGTTCCAGCACCCTTAGGAGGCTGCTCTGCTGGGCTGCCTGGCACAGGTTTCCTGCCCCCAGACCACCATGGTGGGATGAGATCACTCACAGCCCTTGGGGCAGCCGACTGTTAGCCAGGCCAGGAGCTGGAGGGAGGGATGAGGAGAGGCCACTGCTCTGTCAGACACTGAGCCAGGCCCATGCCTTTCCCACCTCCAGAAGCAAGCACCCAGCCAGGGTGCAGCTGTGTCAGGAGAGCCTCGCCGAGCGGGCAGCAGGGACCTGCTGCTGCTCCCCTTCTCCAGCCCTGCCAGGCTGAAGGACGCGAGGCCGTCGCAGTGCCCAGGCAGGGGATGGGCTGGTGGCAGCGCTGCGGCTGCTGGGGACCAGAGGAGGGCTGTGTAAATAGGGCAGCCCAGCTGGCAGCTGCTCTTTGTGGGACACAGCTGATATAATTAGCTGGCACATCCCCTTCTGCGCCGCGCTCTGCCAGCCCCGGTGCCGCCACGGCCCCGGGAGAGCAGCAGCCCTACTTTGGTGCAGGGCTTGTCCCAGCAAGGGGAAGCCACTGCCGGGCGCTGGGCTCCAAGAGGCACTGTGTGGACTCCTTGATAGGTGACCATGTTGTGAGCTTTGATGGCTTTGGTGGCCTGCGAGAGAGGGCTCAGTGAGGTGGTGCTGGCAGGAGGTGAGCAGGGGCAGCACCCAGCGCTCCAAACCAATGCAAGCTGAGCAGGGCCAGCACCCAGCACTGCACACCAGTAGGAGCTGAGCAGGGCCAGCAGCTGTCAGTGCACACCAACAGGAGCTGAGCAGGGCCAGCACCCAGCACTGCACACCAACAATGAGCTGAGCAGGGCCAGCACCCAGCACTGCACACCAACAGGAGGAGGTGACCAAAGCCAGCAGCTGGCACAGCAGCCTGCAGGGCACCATGCTGGCCTCTCTGAGCCAAAGCCCTGCAGACCAACAAGTGGGGCATCCCCTCCAAGTCAGGCACCTAACCTCATCAGTGGCCATCCCAGGCTGCATTGGCACTGCCCCCTGCAGAGCCTTGTCCTTCAAGATGTCCATGAAACCATGCCAGGGGAGCTGCAGAGGTGCAGAGGCTCCTGGTGGCATCCAACTCCCTCCTTGTGCTGCTGATGTGCAGCTCCCTGCTCCTGCTGGTCCTGTGCCATTCGGGGAGAGAAGAAAAGGCAGGGCCTGCTGTGGCTTGGCTGGGTTCTCTCCTGCTCGCTGTGCCAGCTCTTCTCTGACAACCCTCTGATGTTCTCGTATTGATTGATTAATGACCAGAACCAAGGCACTAAGCGGCTGCCAATCGATCGGTGCCCCAGAGTGTTCTGCACAGCCCCGTGCAGTGCTGATCAGTCCTGCAGAGCCCTGTGCAGTGCTGATCAGTCCTCCACAGCCTTGTGCGCTGCTGATCAGTCCTCCACAGCCTTGTGCGGTGCTGATCAGTCCTCCACATCCCCGTGCAGTGCTGATCAGTCCTCCACAGCCTTGTGCGCTGCTGATCAGTCCTCCACAGCCCCGTGCAGTGCTGATCAGTCCTCCACAGCCCCGTGCGGTGCTGATCAGTCCTCCACAGCCTTGTGCGCTGCTGATCAGTCCTCCACAGCCTTGTGCGCTGCTGATCAGTCCTCCACAGCCCTCTGCCCATCAGTTGACCGCCCTGGACTGGTCCTGCCAAAGCATATGAGCTGCAACCATTCGGGAACTCCTGCTTTGTGGTCCTGATGTCAGAGTCATCAAACCCAACCAGTTTTCCCCTGCCAGCAGCCAGTGTCCACTCCTCCTGCTGCTTTCTGTTCCTCCACAGGGCTGGGCTCAAGCCAGTTCCTTCAGCGTGCCCCTGCCAAGCTCCCCTGCAGGTCAGGGTGCTCCATCCATCCGTGTTGTGCTCCCTGCACTCTGCTCCAGGGTCACAAAGATGCTGAGGGGTCTGGAACACTCTCTTAGGTGGCAAGGCTGAGAACAGTGGGGCTGGTTAGGTTGGAGAAGAGCAGCCCGAGAGGATCTCTTCAGTGCTGATTAATACTCACAGGGTGGCTGTCAGGAGGATGGGACCAGGCTTTATTTGGTGGTGCCCAGTGAGAGGACAAAGGGTAAGGGGCACAAACTGGAACGTCAGAAGTTCCATCTAGACATATAGGAAAAGATTCTTTAGGGGTGCTGAAGGCCTGGAGCAGGTTGTGGAGTTTCCTTCTGTGGAGCCTTTCAAAACCAACCTGGATGCATTCCTGGGTGGACCCCCCTGGGTGATGCTGCTCAGGCAGGGAGGGTTGGACTCAGTGACCTGAAGAGATCTCTTCCAACCCCTACCTTCTGTGGTCCGTCGTGGTGCCTGCCCTAGGCTGCTGCAGAGCCAAGCAAGGCACAGAGAAGTGGTTTCATTCCAGAGGCCTCTTTCTGCTGACCTCTTGCTTTCCTCTGGAGATGCAAGGATGCTTTGAGCTCCCTTTCTCAGAGGGGATGTCTGTGTACATCAGAGGCAGTGCTCAGGGCTTCAGGCTGTTGTCCCCAGGAGTCTCCAGTCTGAGGACAGATTGATGAGCTCCGGGGCTCAGCCTTGTCACAGGGGCACTGCCTGCTCCTGCCACAGTGCTGCTGCCTGCTCCTCCTGTCACAGTGCTACTGCCTGCTCCTCTTGGCACAGTGCTGCTGCCTGCTCCTCCTGTCACAGTGCTGCTACCTGCCTCTCTTGGCACAGTGCTGCTGCCTGCTNTCCCAGTCCTACTGCCTGCTCCTCTTGGCACAGTGCTGCTGCCTGCTCCTCCTGTCACAGTGCTGCTACCTGCCTCTCTTGGCACAGTGCTGCTGCCTGCTCCTCTGCCCTGGCTCCCAGCTCACTCCAACAGGAGCACTTGGGAGCTGCTGCTCTTCACCTCTCACACATGAGTGTGCCTGTGCCTGCCCTGGACAGGGCTTGGACCCCCTCCCACCACCCCACAGTTTGTTGCCTTGGGAGGAAAGCAGTGCCACTGCCACCAGCTGCCCCAAACAGCATGGACCTGGTGCTCCTGGCAGCCTTGTGCCACCTGCAAGCCAGGGATGACAATAAGCAGCAGGAGAAAAGGGAAGGTAGAGAGAGACCTGGGCTGGATTGTCTGGTGCTGCTCTGGCAGGAGGGTTGGACTGGATGAGCTCTTTGAGTCCCTTCCAGCCCCTGACATCCTGTGAGCCTATGAGTGGCAGCTGCTTGGGCATTTCTCACCCTGGGCAGGGGAGTGACCCCCTAAAGGGGGTGCATGGGGCACATCGGGACCTTTGCCATGAGAAGTCTCTGCACATTGTGGCTTTCAGAGAGCTTGGTGCAAGAAGAGGCCTTGGGTTGCCTTTGTCCTTGCTTGCTGGTGCCCTGAGCAGTGTGGGGCAAGTGGGTACCTCGGTGAGCTGGCCTGGGGCTGCAACAGGGCTGTCCTACCTCACTGCTGGCGCAGGGGCACGTCTGAGGGTGCCTTGTAGCAGCCCGTGGTGAGACCTCAGTGTAGCAGAGCCATTAGAACCTTTCTCTGCCCCTACAGGCTCTGATAGAGCTGCTGTGACAGGGGCAGGAGTGAGGCAGGATGCTGCTGGTGACTCCTGTGGTGTGTGGCACGTCCTGGCCTTGGCAGGGTGGGCTGTGAAGGGGAGATTCTGGGCTAGAAAGCCAACCCGGTGGCAGAGTACACAACCAGTGCAGCTGGCAGCTAGCACTCACCTCTGCTCTGAACCCAGCCCAGATGGCTCTCTGTAGCACCCAGGGGGTTGCTCTGTGCAAGGCAGCCAGGTCCAGCTCTTTCCTGCCTCTCCGCTGGCATCAGAGCCTCTGGAGGAGGTGTTCAGGGCACCACACCTGTCCTGGGCATCATCCAAATGAAAAGGGATGGAGCTGCTTCTGTCATGCCCTGGGGTGGTCCTTCTGGAGGTATGGCCATGCCATGAGAGTGGTGAGACACTGGCACAGGTTGCCCAGGGAGGTTGTGGATGCTCCCTCCCTGCCTGGAGGTGTTCAGGACCAGGTTGGATGAGGCCTTGAGCAACCTGTTCTAGTGGGAGGTGTCCCTGTCTATAGCCATGGGTTGGCACTGGATGAGCTTTGAGGTCCCAGCCTAAACCATCCTGTGATTCTGTGCCTGGCTGCATGCAGGTCCACCCTGCCCATGGCTCTCTGGCAGTCCCAGCACAGCACAGAGCTGATAGCCAAAGCTTTTCTCCTGCAACCCTGTCCCAGCCAGAGCCAGCTCCCTGCCACCAGTGCCCACCTGTGCAAGGAGACAAGGAGGAACCCCAGGACATGGCACCAACAGCCTGAGGTGCTTGCTATGCCTGCTGGTGCCCAGCCCCTTGGTGTGGCTTGCCTGTCACCAGAAGGAGGCACCATATTTCTCTGAAGCATTGCATGTGGCCTCCAGCCTGGCACCAGGCTGCCCTTCTCTGGCAGCAGCAGGAAGATCTAATTTGCCTGCCCTGCCTTCCAATGGCCCCACTAAGCAGGTTTTAATTTTATTAAACAAAGAAATGGCAACAGGGCTGGGAGCCAAACAGCCTGGGGACATCCTTGGGAGCTCTGCAGAAGGGCAGGAGCTGTGGAAGCTGGGGCAGAGCCTTCGGGGGTGAGGTGGAGCTGGCAGCAGTGGGGCCAGCAGGGCAGGCTGGCATGCAGAGGATGGACTGGGTGCTGCGGGGGGCTCACAGCACCTTGCTGCCTTCAGAGCTGCTTCTAAATGGCTGCTAAATGTCCCTGTCAGGAGCAGGCTCATCTTCCCTTCCTAATTAGAGGATCAGACAGTAATTTGTAATCCTTTTGAGCAGGAAGATCTTAATGTCTAGTGCTGGAGCCTGGGCAGGGCACGGGGGATGGCAGTGCTGAGCAGAGCTGGGCTCAGCCACCAAGGTGCCCAGGCAGGGATGGGGCACAAGAGGCTTCCTGAGGGTGCTTTGGTCTCTGCAAGGATCCTTCTGGCCAGTCTCTTTGCTCTTCTTCCTTTTCCAGGGTTTTGGCATTTCCTTTTTGTGATACCAAGTGTAAGGCAATCACCTTGGCAGCTCCAGCGGCAGGCTGGCTTGCAGCTCGGCTCCTGCCTGGCCCCAAGGTGCTGGAGGTGGCACAGTGGCATAGCTGGCAGAAGCCAGAGAGCTTTGCACTGCTAGGGAGCTGACTGGGCATGGTTGTGGTGGAGTTGGGATGGGCTAGGCTTGCAGGCAAGACCCTGGGGCAAACTGGGCAGGCACAACCCCAAGCACAACTCCAGGCTGGGTGGGGAATGGCTGAGGGCAGCCCTGAGGAACAGGCCCTGGGGGTCTGGGGTGATGAAAAGCTCAAGATGAGGCTGCAGTGTGAGTGCAGCCCAGACAGCATCTGTGTGCTGGGCTGCAGCAAGAGCAGTGTGGGCAGCAGGGCAAGGGAGGGGATTCTGCCCCTTTGCTCTGCTCTCCTCAGACCCCAGCTGCAGTCCTGGGTGCAGTTCTGGAGCCCCCAGCACAGGAAGGACATGGAAGTGTTGGAGTGGGTCCAGAGGAGGCCACCAAGATGCTGAGAGGGCTGCAGCAGCTCTGCTGTGAGGACAGGCTGAGAGAGTTGGGGCTCTGCAGCCTGGAGAAGAGAAGGCTTCCAGGAGACCTTAGAGTAGCCTTCCAGGATCTGAAGGGGGCTACAGGAAGGCTGGGGAGGGACTATTGACAAGGTCTGGGAATGCCAGGACAAGGGGCAATGGGTTTGAAGTGGCAGAGGGGAGATTGAAAGTGGATGTTAGGAGGAAGTTGTTTGCAGTGAGGGTGGTGAGACACTGGCACAGGTTGCCCAGGGAGGTTGTGGAGCACAGAATCACCCAATGTGACCTTTGATCTTTGATCATGTTGGGTGATTCTGTGCTCCACAACCTCCCTGGAGGTGTTCAAGGCCAGTTTGGATGAGGCTTTGAGTGACCTGTGCTAGTGGGAGGTGTCCCTGCCTATGACAAGCAGCTGAATAATCAGCTGCAGGGGAAGAAGACAGGAGGGCAACGGGTGCACAGAGGGCAGGCAGGGTGGTGGGCACAGCAAGCTGAAGGTGCTCCAGGTTAGGTGGAGGCAGGGGAAGGAGGGCAGCATGGGGGTGGGCTGAGCTGGTGCTCAGCAAGTGCAGCTTGTGAAGAAGCTTATGTGTGGCCTTTGGGCAGATCAAACCATGCTCTAGAGAGCAAGCAGAGGTTGAGGGTGGAGGTGGAAGCTCACAAAGGGGTCATAGCAGCTTCCCTGCAGGCACAAGAGCAGTGGAGGTGAAAGTGGGCATGGGATGGGGTGGGGCTGAGCCAGCAGGGCAGCAGTCCCAGCCAGAGCCAGCTCCCCTGCCACCAGTGCCTACCTGTGGAAGGAGACAAGGGGGAACCCCAAGATGTGGCATCGGAGTTGCAGGCATGGGGTGACCATGAGGCTCTAGGAGGTGTTTGAGTTATTAACAGCAGTGCCAGGCAGGATCA
>VWYK01075472.1:2995-18896 GCA_013399775.1 Semnornis frantzii
TCCATCAAAAACTGCTGACAAATCCACTCACTTCCAACCAAAGAGTAACAAGTAATACATTTTAAAGGTTACACTCTGTCTTCCTTAGTGTTTGAACTGGAATTTAAACTTGATTTGGAATTCAGTTCAAATTGAAATTCAAACCAATGGAACATAGAGAGGTTTATCATCACTAAAACACTAGCAGTTTAAGTGTGATGCCTAAACAGAAAACATCACTTCGAATTGAATAGAGTACTAAGCCTAGCTTGAATCAATTAAGACTACTACTTTTTATGACAGGTGGTATTAATTTGCAATTACAAAGGAAACCTTGGTGCAAGAACTCACTCAAAAACTGCAGGAAGCACTGCAAAGCTATCTGAGCAGACAAGGTTCAGCAGGGCTGCCATCTTCTTGATGATCAGAAATGAGAAGAGTGTCTTAGTGCATTGTCTCTCACCCTTGATCACTCCCATAGCCTCTGCTGGGACAAGGGTGACTGCTGTCAGCGATGCCTGTTCTAAAGGGCTGGCTTTGGTACAATGTCTGAAGAGTAGGAAGTCTATGCCTTACAGGAGTTGATATAACGCTGATTTGAACTTCAATCCTCAGAATGGTTCAGGAAATTTTCAGGACTAAAAGCAGAGAACAGAAACTGAGGACAGTTCTCATTTAATTTGTAAACCACTCAATTTTGGATCTCTACAGATAGATAAATAATAGACAAAATGAAACATTTTATGATTTTACAATGTCAGTAGGCTCCAATCTTTCCTTCTTCCTGCCTTAAAAAAAAAAAATAAAAAAAAATTGGCAGCTTATCTTCCCCCCACCCCCAAAAATCATGGGTAGACGTCAACTATGACTGTTAAGGGAATTCCCTGAACCAAAGGACAGCTTATTGGTTTTACAGCTTTCACCTTCTAGGTCACCAAACTAAGTTCAGCTCTAGTCAGCAATCATTGGAAGTTTCTGTTAGGTGGCAGCCAATCTAAAGTCCTTCCCATCATTTCCATTTTCTGTAGATCCGATATTCACAATGCAAAGAAGAACAGTGGCATTCAAGATATCCTGCAGATACCACTTGCGTCTAGCTGCCAGGCCAGGTGGGAATATGGCTCCCCTAGGTCTCAGGTCATATCTGCCAGGCCTATGTAGATATCTCATTTCAGCAACAGAACTAAATTCAACCCAGTAATCTCCAAAGACTCATTAAACCTTGCATGGGTAACAATTAAAATACTCACTCTCCTGACTGCCTCCTTCACCTGTAGGCTGATGTATGTAAGTAGGACAGAAGGAAGCAGAAGTGGTCCCCACTTATATCTCTGTCATTGCAGAGCTGCTCTCCTGACAAATCACTGAGGGATATCTTTAGATCTGGTAAAAAAGCTTCTGTAAAAACTTATACAATGGTACTGCAAGTGTACTAGTGCATCAGTGCATCAATTAAGTATTCCTGTTTTACTGAGAGAAACTTTAAGTAAGTCCCAAATTAACATATGGGTGATATTTGAAAAGAACCATAAATTAGTGTTTGAACTCTACTGTGCACAATGAAATTTTACTAATTATAATTCAGCTCTGGGCTTTATTTAAAACCTTTGTACAATACTTGGGAAATCAACTGATTTTAAGAAACCCTCTATGGAATGCAATCAGAAGAAAAGCCATTATGGATCTTGGGACATAGGGGAACATGGTACTTTTTGGCAGCATTTTTTTCTGTTTGGTGGGGGGGGAGGGTTGTTTTCTTGTTGTTTTTAGCATTACTGGAATCCTACAGGATATTCATACAAAAACTGCAGACAAACCGCAGATTGTTATCAGAGGTCCTAAGTATTCTTTAGCGACTCAAGGGCATATTCATTATTTTTTATATGGTTAATATTAATTATTTTAGAAAATATTTTGTAAATTACCATCAGCTGGAAGTACTTCACTAAAAATATGGGTTTTTTTTAAAAAAAAAAGTTACATCTTCTTAGTCAAAAGAACACCAGATTGCTAGAGTTGAAATGTTTTGTTACTGGGGCCTCACTTTTCACATTCTTTTCCAAATTCCCCAAGGGTCTGTCCTGGAGGTAGGGTCATGGGAGTCCCCTGAAAGAATCTCTGTGAACATGACTTTCTTGTTGGTGATGTGAACATCATTTTCACAAAGCAATGCAAATCCAGGGGGCTTCCCGTTAGCTCACAGGAAGTGTAAAGTTATTCCTGTTGTTCCATATTTGGACAAAAATGAGATGTAAAGCAACTGTTTCCTCTAAGTCCATTCTTTTACAGGAAGCTCTGGCAACAATCAAGCTATTTGCTTACTTAGTGATTTTTTTCAGAATATCACATTATACAACAGTTCTGCATAGCTCAAAGCAGATAACTGGTTTGTGAATACTAATTGCATTAACATATGAAGCACCTCATCATTATTACCTTCTAGAAGGTCTGTTTCCACAGACTGACAGATACCACTTAGCCTCCAGCATGCAGAGGATACTGTATTTACCACCTAAGTATCAGTCCAGTTAGTTTCATATCCTATTTAAGAACTTTGCTTTCAGTTATATTTTCAAATAAACGAAAAAAAAAAAAATCCAGGTGCCAGTAGGGTCCTCTGATGTTACAGATACTGGTATTTCTTCATCAACATCTGAGATTAGAGCATAGTCCAGAACGTTCTGACATCCAGAGACAAGCATTTTCAGGAATACATTTCATAGGGCACGACCCTTCATAAATTTGATTATGATAACCATTTCCAATAATCTCCATCCTACTTTTCTACTTTGTTAATGGGCAAACAGGTGAGAAGCTCCCATTCCTCACCTTGCTAACTTAAATAAATCTGAGGAGAGGACAGGAAAACCTGTTGCAGAACCACCATGCCTGTTGCGGAGATTACCAGATGGCTCATACACAACTATGCTGGAGCTTACAAAGCAAATAGTTCCTCGCCCTGCATGACACAGATCCAAACACACTGCCTTCTAGCTTACTGAAGGGAACTCAAACAGCAAACTTCATTCTCATGGAAGAGGTAGAACAATTGCAGTTTGAAACAAATCCTGCAAGTTTTTTTTCTTGATACTTTCCCAGATGGATCTGCACAACCACCTCCATCGCCTACAAGAGGTACAAGACTGGATTCAGTTATAGTCTGGCAAGACTGATATGGTGTCATTACAATGGTGTTCCATAACTGCCGTCTCAGTGCGCCCAGTGATGGCATCAGCCTCTTTGCTGTCCTCTCAGTACATCCGTACTGTCAGAGGTTGAACTGCTTTATAGAAGTGCCTTGTAGCTTCTTTGGCCTCTGTGCCTTTTGTTTTCCAGTACACATCCCCATTTTCACAATCATAAGGCTACCTGTAATAAGTTGGAGTATGGGTGCTTGGTGCAGCTGAAAACCTGCCACAGAACATCTCCAGCAGCCAGGCAAAACACAACACCACCAGGCAGTGCAGCCCTTCCCAGATATCTCCACCTCTGTGGCGGGGCACACCCAAGTCCCTGCCCCACCGGAGGTTTGAATGGGGTGCGAAACTGTTCTGCTCCCCCCCACCTCTGGTTCCGGGGGTTTGGAATGTGAAAGGAGTAGGTGTCAAGTACCTTACCCCACCCCCACAGACTTGAGCAGGGGAGAGCAAATTGCCCCAGCATATATATATGGCAATGGGACACATTATCTAGGAGTAGACTGCCGCAGACTTTGAGAGGGACTTTGAGAGGGCTTTAAGAGGGACTGCCAGCCACGGACTGACAGCGTCAGACTGACAGCATGGGACTTGGACTCGGACCTTGACTTAGAACTGGAGTCAGTCCTTGAGTCGGACCTTAAGGGGCGTCTGCAAGAATGGTGATGAGAAAGCGCAGTCCCCACTCTCCACCATCAGATCCTGCCTGCCTGTTGAAGGGACCTGCCTCTGCTGTAATCATGGGTACGCCGAGCAGCCTGAGCTGCCCTGTGCTGCCCCACGATCTGCTCAAGGCACTGCCGCACAAGACTGCCGACAAGGAGCCAAGGGACTATCTCCTAAATCCTACTCCACTGCTGTGAGTAGCGCAGATGTTCCCTAGGGCTCCAGGCTGCCTTTATTTGTCAGTCTGGCAAAGCTATTTTTTTTAATAGCAAACCTTTTCCAAGCGTTCTGATTTTTCTGAATTAATAAATTCCCTGTAATCATCCTTGTGAAAGATTTTCCCAAACACATTTCTGAACCCCATCTAATTAATTTTATATAAAGTTGTGGGCAGGACTTTCCGGAAATAAAACAACTGCATATTTTATAATTCCTGCCTCGTGAATTCCCACAACTGAGTCAACCTCCTAGTGCTCTCCTGACTCAGGCAAGAGGCAGAATCAAGCTGAGAGGAAACTGCCATGGTGGACTCTCTCTTTCTCTCACACACAGCAGCCCTCTCCAAGCAGTACTGGGGAGCAAAAGCAGAGGTGGCTGTCACTGCCTGACCAAACCCTCATGTCCCCAAGTTTGCAGGCAAGCACAGCCCTCCAGCACTCAAACTACCCTCAGACCTTTTCTGTAAACCTGAAAGCAAAGGACATGCCTCAGTAGGGATATGCAGGAAGCCAGTGAAGTGATTTTGCAAATGTTTACAGCAAGTCCATGAGTGGTGCTTTCCCTTCCCTTAGCTGATAAACAAGAACATCAACATAAACAAATACATTTAGAAGTAACAGCTTTTAAAAAAAAACACAGCGCTGGGAAGCAAAGGACTTCTTCCTCATCCATCCTTGCTTAGACTAAATAAATAGAGAGGCGAAATCCTCTTAGTTGGGATGCACACCAAGGAATGTGAGAAAAGCACAAGATAAACTCAACTTCTAGGCTTGGGCCCAGAGAAGGAACCCAGGTGACATACAATTCTGCACAGATAGAGACTGATGTGTTTAGAAAGCCATGCTACCTGAGCTTTCCTCTGGGTGGGCTCCGAGTACTGCATTTTTCCTCATGCAACTCCTAATTTCCCATATACACCCTCTCATGGTGTGATTCATCACCAGCACAGGTTGTGTGTACATGCAGGTTAACATAATTACCCTGGGCCGGATCTTGCCCAGGAGGCCTCCTGCCTCCACATCACATACAGTGCATGAACAGTGTACATTTCCTCCTGCTTCATCCTCTGCTCCCCATTTGCTCTCACCTTTCAGCCCTCCTTGAGACAGATTTTGCATGAATTAGGAGTCTGTGTAGCTTTATGTACCTGCAGCACATGCAGAGAAAGCAGTTCCTCAGCACAGACCACTGTGGTGGAGTTGCCCTTGAAGCTGTGGCTGTATCTATATAATGTGAACATCACCAACGAACAGCCCTGTCTGACAAGAGGTGGTGCAGCATCCTGTTACCAAGACAATTTGCCCATATGGGGACAGACTTTTTAGTAGGGCCTGTTTTGACAGGACAAAGGGTGTTAGTTTTAAAATAAAGAAGGAGATTCAGACAAGACAGAAGGAAGAAGTATTTTACACTGAGAGCAGTGAGACACTGGCCCAGGTATGAGAGAGGTGGTAGATGTCCTGTTTCTGGACCAGATACAGACGCGGTTTTGGGGCTCAGAGCAATCTGCTCTAGTTGAAGATGACTGCAGGGGGGGTTGGACTAGAGGACCTTTAAAGGACACTTCCAACTTAAGCCATTCTACAGTTCTGTGGTGTATAGTCTATCTGTCAAATGCTGCAGCTTCTGCAAGGAAAACCTTGAGGGAAGTCCCCACTCACATCAATGGCATACTGCAAGTATATACAAGTTGTCATTAAAAACCTCCCAGGAGGAGTCAGGCAGAGTATTTAAAGACTATCAATTTTAACTATATTGTATGTAATTTTTATTTCATGAGCCTATCAGAGCTGTCTAAATAATTTCTTGATTAAAACAATGTTTATTTCACGTTAAGTTGTCCTTTTGTCTAAAAGGAACCTCACCTGGCAATTAAATAATAAATTAAGAATCATGAATATAAACAATTTATTCATCTTTCACAATACTAGACAGGAAGTTAAGCCCACTCATGTCCTCAATGACACTGCAAAGAGGAGACAGGTAAGATGGTGATAGCATCACTCTGGTCAGCAGACTCAACAAAGAGTCATAAGGTTGTTATAATGAGGAATTAATTGGTAAGTTTTAAGAACCTTACGGTATTCTGGAAACAGCAGTCACAACCACAGGAGTTCAACATCCTTGTCAAACATGGGATTTAAAAATCTTGTAGTGTGTTTAGTCTACTTAGCAGCCAGACAAAATAAACACAAAACGATTTTATAAACCCACTTTTCTCCCCACAGATCTCCAAACTCTTCCAAACAGGTTCATCCTACAGCAATACCACTGTTACAGTAAAAAAAGCTGCATTTAATCACTCTAGTGAAAGACAGCCAGTTGTTGCAGATAGCCAGTTCTAAAAACTGCAGCATCACGAGGTAGGCCTAAAATTGGAAGAGTATCTTCATAAGGTGAAATCTGTTTTAGCAGCATTTGCGTAATAACCCTGCCACATTATCTGGACTGGAAACAGTTTACCCCCGTTTTCTCAAGTATTTTAGCAAATCGACAGCCAATAATCTAACTGGATAGCTCCAACTTACAACTTCAGTGCAGTTAAATTGCAATAAATTGTTATAAACTGCAATAAATTGTCAGTCATTTATCTGTTTCTACTCCTAAAAAGCCATAATGGGAAGCACTGATTTCTCTGCTCCTTAATAGGCTGATGAATGCTGTGTTTTCCTCCTGTCAGTGACTATGAGCTCTTTTCTCTTCAAGACACAGTAGTATCTTTTCTCCAAAAGACTCCACACTCCAGAAATGCTTCACTCAGTTCTAGTTACATTTCAAAGGACATTGCTACATATTTAAAGACCCTAGATGGCTACAATCAAGGCAAAGTGTCCCAACTTGCAAGAGATACATAGTTCAAATGCAAAGCTCATGGTTTTACAAAAGCCCTTGCTCACTAAAAATGTGAAGACTCAATTACTGCTCAGAAGCACAAAGACAAAAGGGGAAAAAAGTGCATTATCTTTCATTTTCTATTGCAACAAATGATGCCAAAGGCCTGTTCAATTATTTCTGAGAAGCACTATGTGGTAATACTCAGAGGCTTAGCCATGTAGTGTTGTCTTTTAAGAAAGGGTCTAGATATAGGAATGCAAGCGGAATTAAAAAAAAAAAAACAAAAAACACATCCAAGACAAACCCCAATCATCAAACCACCTGCAAAAGTCTTCAATCCAGCAGATAACTGAGAGGCAGCCCCTAAATCNGCAAGAACTTTACAGTGCCTCATGGCTGAGACAACACCTCACATCTGGAGCAAGATGCTGGCTCTAGATACTGCGCAGGCAACGGCAGAAGCAAGGAAATACCCCCCTCAGTGAGCACAGTCTCTCACACAGTTGCATATCCATAGTTTATGATACTTTACGAATCCCTTGCACCTGACCTCAAAAAAAGAATGAAGATGAGCTTTACCACAGTTTATTCTACAAAATGCAACTCTATGGAATTAGGAGCTAAGGAGAGGACTCTACATCTTCTGCCGCCAGATACGCAGCATATTGCCACACTGGGATGTAAAAGCTAACAATGACTTGTATCACCTGGAAGACCTCTGGGCATTTCTGTGCTTCAAGCTTATAAAGAGTGGGTAGATCACATCACTTTAGGGATGTTTTCATGTTGCTTCTTCATCTGACGACCTTTAAATTTCCATGGGAAGAAAGGGTGACTTAGGTGAAAATTAGATGGTCTAAAAATCTCATACTTTGTCCTATTAAATCTACACTTGAGGTGTTTTTTATTTAAGAGCTTTACAGCATAAAAGAGTTCAGAGAAAGACAATGCAAATCACAATGTAAACACATCAAAATATTTGCACTGGCAGAAACTATAATGTCAGCTCTTCCTATACAAATCAGATTTTCATTCCAGAAAAGATTTTCACTCACAAGTGGTTTGTAACATTTTTGAACTGCAACTAAGTAAATCTATTAAAGAGTAATTCATCTCAAAATCAGTAACTAAAGACTAACCTAGATGGACTGTCAAACAGTTAATTTTTTTTCCTTTCCAGCTGTGGAACCCACTTTTAGTAATGCATCTGGTTAATTGGACTCTTCCAGCATTTTTAGTCACTAGGAAAAATCAGTGCTAGACACATGTATTCTAATTTACTTGTCTGGCCCAAATGAAAAACAGACACAAATTTCTCAAACCTGTATTTTTCAAAATTGACATTTGAAAATCTAGTTTTAATTAAGAATTAAGTGTTGGATCCTTAGAGCAAAATAGACAGGAAATGTTATTTTGGTGTGCAACATTTGCCAGATGCAAAAGGAAACAAACTCGTCAGCCCTCTCTTTTCTTTTATGCTTCTTTGTTGACTAGACGGGAAACTGACAAAAGTTGATTTTTTTTCCTCTTGTAAAGCATGCAGCATAATTTTTATTGTACCACTTCAGTTGCTGTCCGTATTTGGTAAATAAAAACATACTTCATGAACACGCAGGGAAGTGATTAATATCTGACAGTTTACAAAAATGACATGCTAATTAAGTACAAAAAGAAAAGCAAATAGCTTTCATTGCAGAACTGGCAATAACACGATTTAGAAGAGAAGCTGAAAATCCATTAATTTCTATGGCAGCTTCCTGAGTGATGGAAAAGCTATAGCTGAGTAAAATTAAACATTTGCCTAACCTGCATTCCACATGTAGAGGTCAGCAGATGTGTAAACATTGATGAACACTGAGATAGAGCTGTAAATGTTTCGTGAGCAGTTTATTTAAAAACAGTAAGAGGCAGCCAGATAATGTTCAGCCACAAGGTTTCTTCCACTTACTAATAACAAGAAAGCAGACACAAATAGGCTTCAACATCCTTCCTTGCTATTTAGAATTAAAAACAATAAGCTCTTCCACCCATTAATAAGCTCAATATGAAATATATCATTCTTTGTAAAAAGAAAATGAAAATGTTCTGAAATTAATAAACATGGATTACTGTAGAAGAAGGTTGAATATCAATTTCAGAGCTCTTTCAAAAAAACATACTGGCAGTAAGAAGTTCAAGGCACCCAAGGGGCAAGATGAAGGACACAACAATGGACGTTTCTGCTGCAACTCATTGAAGTCACAGATCAAAGTCTTGGTGGGACACACCACAGGTTTGCTCTTTCCCTTCTGCAGCCCTATCCTTACTCTTGTGCTGCTTGTGCTGCCACTGGCACACACTAAACCCATCCTGGGACTAAACTACATGAAGACTAAATAAAGTGATTTTTTCCCCTCAGTTTTATTAATGGTTCATTTTAGCTTATTGAAGTACCTTTATTCTGAGGTCAATCAAAAAAATGCTGCCAGTGTGAAAGGGTAGAATGATACAGGCAGGACCACAGGTTCAGCTGTCCAGGAACAGTCTAGTACAGGGGCTTTAAGACTCACATGAGCTTCAGGTAATTTAATTATCACAGGCACTTCACATTTTATCAGGCACTGAGATAAACTGGCAAGCTGAAATATTTATGAGCTATTACTGCATGATGTTGCAACAGAAAAAGATGGAGATCCCCAGAGTTTACCTTTAAAACAAAATATTCATAGAATTGTAGAATGGTTTAGGTTGGAAGGGACCTCAAAGATCATTTAGTTCCAACCCCCCACCATAGCCAGGTATACCTCCCTACTTCTCCAGGAGTGTAAATTCCACTTATGATCAAAGATACTTTCACTTTCTTAGTAGTATAAGTGAAAGGAGATTCAAAGTGTCTAAAGTTGTGCTGGTCTGAATCTTGAATAAATCTTCCCCTGCTGCTGTTTTGGCTGCTGATGCTTTTGCTGCTTCATCACTGCTTGATCCCTTCCCCATCTTCCTTCGGGTTGTTATATTCCTTATACTGTTCTATTCTCCTTATACTCTTCTATTTAAAGAAACACTATTTCTCATTTTTTTCCTGACTTTACAGAAAATCCATGTTGTGGTGAGTTCATTCTACTGGGGGAGGGATCCGCCCTAACCTGGTACATTAATTTTTGCACTTTTCCAAACGTGGGGCACGATCTTTATTTGGATTTTTTTTTTTTTCTGATTGATAATTGGGGTAAGGAAGTCAAGGGGAAAAAAATGAATTTGGTATATTTTGGTCCATTATTGCTTCGATTTTGACCTTATCGGTTCAGCGGTGCTTTACTACCATGGTGCAGCATCATGTGTGCTCTTTTTTTTTTTTGCTAAGTTGGTTTGGAAATGGGTAAAAGCAGTGTTAACAAAGATTGGAAATTTTGTATATGGATGTTTTAGGGTTTAGGAATGTAGCTGAGGGTATACCGTATGTTATGCTTGTATCAGAGACCAGTTATTTGGGAGAGCTGAGTTATCCAGTGGTTTGCCTAATATGTTTGAAGTTGATGTTTCTGGCTGCTATTGTAGGCCTGACTGTAGTTTGGAGAAAGTAATACAGGAATGAACAGGCTACGAGTGGGGTATTTCCCTTCTCTGGAGGCAGCAGCAGGGAGTCAGGATTTAAAGATGCAGGCTGCAGCCGAAGCGGGGGAGGGGCCGCCACGGTCCCGGGCAAACAGACTGCTCTCAGAGCAGCGAAACGTCCTGCCTCGGAACCTTTGGAAGCGGAAAAATGAGCTGGACATGTCCCGTGCCCCACTGACCCTGAAGCGTGGAATCAGGAAACTATCTGGTTCCCGTTAGTACCGAACAGAACGGAGGAAAATAGGGGTAGAAGCGGTGGAAGTGCGGGGAGGCAGAGGGCTGCTGCGGTGGCGGATTTGGCTGCAAACGATGTGGGCTATGGCAAAGTCCCTCGGATGGATAAAGTTGAGGAGCTTGTGTGCGGAAAATGGGGCTTGAACGTTTTGATCAGTAGGAGACTACCTGACACCAGAGCGTCCACCATTAGAGGGGCTACTGAGGGAAAGATTCTTCCGCCTGCAACCAGCGGACCGGAAGCGGTACGGGAGGATGCGGCGGGGTCCTCGGAGGGCGGGCCCGCGAATGCCATTGACCCTGCTAATTCCGCTGCTCCTGCTTGAGCCCTGCTTGTTTCTGCCGAACCGGCTGCTGCTGCTATGGGAAAGGTTCCCTCTGCCGAAGTCCCAGTTTCACCACCACGTAAGGAACAGAGCCAGACAGACAAAACAGATGACAGCAGGAAGATTCGAATGGAAGAGTTAGAATCTCCCTTGCTCCAATTAAAACAAGGAGAAAAATAGCAGCTAGTACTGGGGGTCGAGATACCTCAGATGATGATGGGGATAAACCAGAGCAGAGCAACCCCAAGGAGGGAACTGTCAGGGACCATTTTGCTGCTGTTGAGGAGTTTCAGAAGTTTGCTCAACTCATGAAGCAAAGGGAAGAGGATTCAGGAGAGGGTACATTTGCTGGTGTGAAGGCTAGTACTCATGTGGGTAAAAGGAATGAAAAGGCTATTGCTAAGAGAAAATATATGCAGGAAATGGATGATAGTGATGATGAAGAGACAGCCCCACTACCAAGGAAGGTATCCGGAGGCATATCAGGAGGCATATCTGGAAGCTATCAGGAGGCATATTTGGCAAGACTATGCCCAGAAAAGAGCGAGAACTGCTGATGAATTGCTTAAACAGATGTTGGGATGGAGGTATGGATACTGTAGAAATAAACCCTCGGACAGTGAGGCAGTTGGGAGTTCTTTTGAGAGACAATGGCATAGATAAGCACTCAGGACACCTCGGGGGCAATTCCGACCTCTGGTCACATGTACTGACAGCTGTGGTACTACGGTACCCAAACAGGGATGATTTGCCCTGGAGACCTTCACACTGGAATAGGGTTGAGCCGGAGTTCAGTGCTTGCGAGAGATGGCCATAAGGGAACTAATCTATGGAGATTATGCAATAGAGGACCCTGATGCGAGCCATGCTCTCCTAAAGAAACTTACTCATCTTGCTCCCTCTAATTATGCCCATAGATTGGCAAGTAAAATGGTGGGGAAAGATGATGGAAAAACTCCTCTGACTGTTGGCAAGTTTGCTGATCACATAAGGCAGATGGAGGAGAGCCTCACATATAATGCCCTGGTGTCAGCTATAAATACTATGGCCAAAGAGATAAAAGATGGCATGAAAACAACTCAAGTTGGAATTTAAAACCTCCATATTCCAATTGGCGAAGGACAATAGCCTTTCCTCTTCGCCATCAGAGTGGGTACATGTCTTGGCCATCACAGACAGGTGTCCTCCCAGAAGACCAATTCAAACTAACTTGCTTAGAAATAGACAACAACAGTCACGTGGGTCTCTTTGGGTAATCTTACGTAACATCGTTCTCAGCTTGGAAAGACAAATCATGTGGCAACATGGCGTTCCAGAGTGAATTGAATCAGATAATGGTACTCATTTTAAGAATAACCTCATAAAAACTTGTGCCAAAGAGCATGGCATTGAGTGGATATACCACATGCCCTATTATGCATCTGCCTCAGGCAAAATTGAACATTATAATGGTTTGCTGAAAACAACTTTAAAAGCAATGGGGGGAGGAACCTTAAAGAATTGGGAGAAAGATCCAGCCCAAGCTACCTGGGCAGTGAACAGTAGAGGTTCTGCCAGTTGAGCAGGTCTAGCTCATTCAGATTTGTTACAGAAGGTAGAAGGCGATAGGGTTCATGTCATTCATGAAGAGAATTTGTTGGGGCAGTCTGTTTGGGTATTCTCCCCTTCAGGGGAGGCTACACCTGTCCGAAGGGTGGTTTCTGCCAAAGGACCTGGTCATACATACTGGGTTATATAAAGGAATGGTGAAATACAGTTTATTCCACAAAGGAACTTGACATTAGCAGAGCAAATGTAGATATAAGTTGTCATGAGATCTTTTGCAGATAATTGTGGTGCTCATAAAACCCATGAAGAACTCACCGTATGTGAGCTTGAACCCTGTGAGTGCTGAGTCCTGCTCCATCCCATTTACTGAAGAAAACATCTGACTGTTTCCTGAAAACCTCTGAGCTAGCCAACATCTGAGGGATGGGTAGCTGGGCATTAAAGAAAATGCCTGAAGCCTGGACGACTGCCGTCCATGACACTGATGTTGCCCCTAATTAGATGGAATGAATTAATACTCCAATGGGAATTATATTAAAGGGGTGGATTGTGGCCCTTTGAGTTAGATTCCTACCTCAGATATAAAAAAAGTCTGTAACAGAGAAACTTAGAAGTGAAAGCTCTGAGTGGAAAGGTGAATATTCTAGGGATAGGCCATAGAATGGCAACAATGGATAAGTTAATATAATTTCATCAGAGCATCAAGAGCTTTATGTCCGGAAGCACAGCCTGTACCTTCCCCTTGCTGTTTCTGCTGTTTTGCCTACACCTGCTGCTATCTTCCCCTGCTGCTGTTTTGACTGCTGCTGCTTTTGCTGCTTCATCGCCACTTGACCCCTTCCCCATCTTCCCTCAGGTTACTATATTCCTGTNTAATTTCATCAGAGCATCAAGAGCTTTATGTCCAGAAGCACAGCCTGTACCTTCCCCTTGCTGTTTCTGCTGTTTTGCCTACACCTGCTGCTATCTTCCCCTGCTGCTGTTTTGACTGCTGCTGCTTTTGCTGCTTCATCGCCACTTGACCCCTTCCCCATCTTCCCTCAGGTTACTATATTCCTGTAGTAGTTATATTCTCCTTATACTATTATATTTAAACTATAAGAAATACAATTTCTCTTTTTTTTCTCTGACTTTACAAAAAATCTGTGTTGCAGTGAGTTTATTCTACCGGAGGAGGAATCCACCCTAACCTGGTACACTCAGGTAGTGAAAAATTACCTCAGGTTATGTATAAAAGAAATATGAAGACTCAGGCAGTTCTAACTGGCAAGCATTTTGCTGGAATTAAAGCTGTTTGCAAACTGTAAATTAGTCCGTTTCAGAACATTCTGAGTAGATTCGTGAATGAAAAAAATGTTCAGCTAAACAATTTCAGTACAGCAAGAAATGCAAATATTGACGATTTTGCGTAACAAGTATCTTCAAAAAAACAGGAATAAAACTGATAAATGTAAGCAAAACCACAAAAAACACAAAAAAACAGGAATAAAAGTGATAAATGTAAGCAAAACCACCCAGTGTCACATCACGAGACTGCCTTTCAATGCCAGCACATCTGCAAAAGTCACATTAAAACTCAAAGTTCAGAACATGTCATTCTCATGGCAACATCCTTAATGCACCAGATGTATTCCCAAATCACTCCCTAGAACAGACCACACTTTTAACCACACATCTAAAAAACGCTTTTTAAAAAAACCCTCATATTTACAGTGTGTGAAAAGTTACAGAAAACTGAAGTCATTAATATCACTACATCTACTTATTAAAAGTGTCTCATTAACCAAAAGGACATCAGTGTTGCCTACACATAACCTTAAACTTGTAAATACTGCTATACAGATGTGTTGCAAGTGTTCATTACTAGTAGGGGACCTTTAGGTTTTGGTAGTGTTCTTTAGACAGGAGTTACAGGAGTTTATGAATATCTACTAGGATTTTTTTTTCCCCATTTTTCATTTGAAAAGTGTCATCCCCAAGACTGTCTCATAGATCAGAAATCTAGAAACCAAATATCAAAAATTGTGGATACTCTTTGAAGAAAATGAGGAGTAATAATTAGAAACATTCTTCTAAAGACAAAATCACATTTGCTTTAGGCCCAGCTCACAGTCCAGTGTTCTGTCAACCTCACAATGAAAAAAATCCTCCTCACGTTTACATGGAAATTCCTATGCCTCAACTTCCACCCATTGCCTCTTGTCCTGTCATTGGGCATCACCAAGAAGAGCCTGGCTCCATCCTCTTGGTACTTACCCTTTACATACTTATAAGTATGAATGAGGTCACCTCTCAGTTTCCTCTTCTCTAAGCTAAAGAGCCCCAGTTCCCTCAGGCTCTCCTCATAAGGACAGTGTTCCATTCCCTTAATAATTTTCATGGCTCTGCACTTTTAGGGCAAATTCATTCTGTTCAATAGTTACCGTTAGTGTATTTTAAATGGACATAATGCAAGTAAAAGTTTTACAAAGGAATTAGTCCCTTAAATTCATTGGTGCTTGCTTTAATGGAGATTATTTATAAGACATTTTTATAATATTTATTGTTCTCTATCTCTAACAGTTTATTTGATTTTCAAGTAAAATAATTTGGGTTTGAAAAGTACCCTATTAAGACAAAGATAGAACATTTTGTTTAAGTCATATGTATGTTAGAAACAGAAGTAACTTTATTTAAAAATATTTCAACAACTCAACTGTACAACTTTCAGTAGTTCTCAAGTCATCAGAAATGGACATCTCTGTCAACACGCATGAACAAAACTGGAAGCCCAGGAAATGTATGGAGCAAAAGTGCTCTCACCTACAAAAATCAGCTAAGTAAGCTCAGCCTATTTCTGCAGTAGTCCACATTCCAAAACCACCTTGACAGACTTACATTTAACTCTTCCTTTACTTCTTTATGCAGCATAACTGCTGTAAGCATCACTCTTAGGCTGGCACTACTCAGAGCACTCAGAGTGGAGAAAAGAAAGCAGGAAAAGGTACTGAGAAGTCAGATTAGGAATTCTGGTTGACAAATACAGCATCATGAAGAACAGCAGATGATTGTCCCATGAGGAAGGAGAAGGACACCAGGACTGCAGAACCTGCATGCATCTCCACAGGAGCATTGCGAAGGTCATACATTGTAATTTTATTCCACCTGCCTTTCAACTCCAATTTTTAAAAAATCTAAAATTAATTAATTTCTATTCAACAGGCTTCAGAGAGTCCAGAATCCAAGCATCTATAGTCACAAACCTATTTATTCCACTGCATCTTCCAGCAGAAAGATAGCCCACAGTGCTTTACAAAGCACACACAG